>JAHPZR010027561.1:15000-18381 GCA_019787425.1 Platygyra sinensis
AGTGGAGCTTTGTGTGCTAGAGTGCTGCAAGAAATCGAAACCAGACGAGTCGTTGTTGGCATAAATTTTGGCCACGCAGAATGACCGATTTATTGATCAAAGCTAATATGGAATACCTTATGAATGAATTATAATTGTTAAGCTCTTGCAAAGGTGAGGACACGAGAAAAAAGGGCCACAGGCCTCCAGAATGGAGGCCCGCCCCACCCGAAGACGGTTGACCCCAAAAAAGAGACTACGGCTGAAGTGTTAAACTTGTGCGGGACCGCAGCAACTGCGTGTGGTCCAGAATTAAGAACATCCAACGAGTGTTGAAAGACTACAATAGGTACAAGATTATACTTTAAAAATGTATTAGATTTCCATCGACCTAACTGGCGAATCTGTGAGTCAGTAAAACCTTTGGCAGTGGCCCAAGTCGCTGCGCCTATTTGGAAACTGCGTGATTTGTACAAAGCAGGATCAAGATTGAAAACTCTTGGTGCTCGATTAAGGGGGGAGAACCTTAACTACAAATCTGTCGCTAAGGAAATCTCAAAACCTCCTTTTTTGTGGCTCCTGAAGTCCAGTGGGCATCAAAGTTTACCGTGTTTGTTCGATTCATGTTTCCTTTAAATGTTTTGAACCACGCCCATATTTGGTATGTCACGTGACCACAATAGAAAATGTCTAAAAACTCGGACTGAGTGGATCATTTTCGAAATATAACAATACGATTTGTTAAAACACGGCATTATCTACAACTTGTAGTATGCGTTTGAAGAAATGTACAATATTTCGAAAATTATAGTTAAGTGCTTTTATAGCCTCTTAAATATCTATAATTTTCGAAATATTGTACATTTCTTCAAACGCATACTACAAGTTGTAGATAATGCCGTGTTTTAACAAATCGTATTGTTATATTTCGAAAACGATCCACTCAGTCCGAGTTTTTAGACATTTTCTATTATGGTCACGTGACACACCAAATATGGGCGTGGTTCGAAACATTTAAAGGAAACGTGAATCGAACAAACACGGTAAACTTTGATGCCCACTGGACTTCAGGAGCCAAAAAAAAGGAGGTTTTGAGATTTCCTTAGCAACAGATTTGTAGTTAGGGTTCTCCCCCCTTAAGTTGTTTCAGAAAAAAAGGATCTATTGATGGGCGCCCCGTCCGGTCAGCAAAAAAGGGGACCGTTGAACGATCCTCGCGTAGAAACGAAATCTAGTATGGCTTTCACCGGACAACAAGAGACTTCCTTATGGTTATAAATCGTAAAGGTGTGACAACGGGCTTTTCCGCTGTGACCAAGGTTTTTCCGCTCTGAACTCTAACTAGGGTAAACGGACGTGAAAGAGGCCTAACTGGCTGGACAACTGCACTTGATTGGGAATTAGCTCGGAGCGACTCGCTTGCTGCTGGAAAGGAACTTGTCACGGGTTCCAAGGTACCGTCGGATCTGCTACAACTGAAATCAGGACACTCAGAGAACTTGGACTTCACACGTTTATTCTTCGTACTTCGCTGTACAACTCTTGATGTTACATCGTACGACGTCGTGATGAAAAATCGACTTATAAGAGTGAGAGCAATGCTTTTATCGTACAACTAAATTAACATTCCCGGGGGGGGGGGTACTTAACAAAGTTTAATACGGGGAGGCTCCGCCCCGAGGACTAACCCCTTGCCCTTTCATATACCATCTTGGTGGAAAAGGTACCCCTTTTATATACCTTTTATTGAAAAAGGGTACCCCTTTCACATACCGACTTTAGAAAGTCTTGTTCTCATTTTCATGTAGTGCTTAATAAATATATCGATACAGCCATAAGCGGCGTATATTCGAAATATTATAATTAAAGGCCCTTGTAAATAACTAAATGACCAATTTCCCTACCCTTTTATATACCTAAACTTGTGAAATCCCTACCCTTTCATATACCTGAAGCCTGAAAAAGGTACACCTTTCGGGCGGAGCCTCCCTGTATAGGCCATTATAGGGAGTAGCCCCCCCGGGTTAACATTATAGAAGATAACAAACATCAGAACAATTGGAGCGAGACTGAATAAAATCCTCTTTTCAAACTAAAACAAAACGAACGAATTCAGCTGGAAGTTCGCAAAGCAACGCACAGCTAAACAACTTTAACTTAAACTATGAAAGAAGAACTAATGACAACCTAGATGACATGAATAGAGTCGGCTGCATTGAAATCGTCAACTAACTAAACTTAGTTTTACAAAATAAATGCGCCAACAAAACTCAGCAAAAGATATATGCATAGGCTGTATATTCAGCGTAGAAAGCTGCCTAAGGAAACCTTATTTTCTGGCTAAGGTAAAAAGAAACTTTGAACTAAAAGCCATTTACTTGTATTATGTTTTCTCATTTCACAATATATTAAGATTTGAACAGCGACGACCATAATACGAGTGTATTGAAACTTATTTACTTAAAACACAATATGCATTGCTTTATCGCAAGTCACTGTTTGTTTAAGCCCCTAACACAATAGAAGTTTGACAAATTTTAGCCAAACAATTCTCCAACAAAGTAAAAGTCCTATTTTTAAAGCCATTGCTATATTTTTCCCCTGCCAAAGGGGCGCCCGTTGTTACTACGTTTGTAGTTATCTTAAGCACACAAGCTTGGTCAATAAAAGATTTGTTGTATGGGTTAAAGAATAATTTGTCTTGCAGGATGCCGATCTCGCCCGCTTGGGTAGCCAATCACAGCGTTGAATTTGATTCATCTCATCTGCTCACCGAGCAAGCCATATAACAACAGTGCTTATTGAAAATAATGCTCAAGTTTTCCGCCAGCTTCCTTGCAGCGGCAAAAAGGAAAGTTACAACACATTTGTAACTGGGGATGAAAGAAATTCTTTCTTCCCAGCTGACTAGGGACACGTTTAATGCTTTCTTTGTGGGTTATAAGCGCAGGGTAAATATCTTTCATCACGTCTTTGTGCTGTCTTCTATCTGCAGCAATAGGAGAGCTTTCTGAAGGATCATTTGTTACGTCATAAAGAAGAGGAGGATCTTGGACTTTGACCTTATCTCCATGACATCTACAAACGACGGATTTCCCGATGCAGCTTTCAGTTCCTTCAGTCCATTTTGGTGTCATAAAATGCGCTTTCCAGACAGTGTGAATGCTCTTTGGCCGATAACGAACAGCATGGACCTGATCTCCACAATAATGGAAAAGAAATTCATGAGGAGACTTCTGTGTCTTGTTAGTCAGCAGTGGTAAGAGATCTCTTCCATCAATGGCTCTGTCCTCTGGAACGACTGCACCAGTTAGTTTAGCTATTGTGGGTAACACGTCCATGCTACTGGTGAGCTCATCCAGGGACGTACCAGCAGGAATGTGACCTGGCCATGACACTATG
>JAHPZR010027562.1:0-26488 GCA_019787425.1 Platygyra sinensis
TAAGTGTCATTGTCACTAAGGACCAGGCAGGGTCCACGGATCGAGGTCGGCAGATTCCCGCCAAATTTTCAGCATTTTTTCTCTATCAGATAAGATTACGATCTTTGGAATTTTTAGTAAAATAAAATAAATTTCTTAGAATTTTGACCACCCCCTAGTTTTTGGTGCTATTTCGGTCACGTGAGTCGGGAATTTGGGTAAACTTCCACGACTGATTTTACTTACTTCGCATTAAACGTATACCGTTATACTAATTGTACATACTTTCCTGCCTATAAACAGCTCATGTCTCCAATATAAACGAATTTGGTTCAAATTACTTACTTTGGAGCGGTTTCAAATATCATCACTTTGTTGTTATCGCAAGTAAGAAGAATTTTGGCAATTTTCAAAGTTGATTTTCTCTTAAGTGCGGCAGTTTATTTCCAGATCAAAACTATTTTTTATTAGTCCGACTTAAAGTCTTTACAAATACGCAAACTCGTATTTGGCAAGTTAAAATCCTGTCGCATGGGCTTTCTCATAACTTTAACCTAATTTCCTAATTTGCATAATTGTGATTTTTCCCGGAAATATTTCACGCTTGATTAATTTGCGACATATTCCAGGTGTTTGTGAATAATAGCAACACCCGACTTTTCAAGATTAGTGGCCCGCATGGTATACTTTACAGGAGCACTTTTTTAAACTCTTTGAAAGATTGAGCGGTTCTGATATTTGATAGAAGTACAGTTCAGGAAGCGATAATTTGCCAACCTTATGTGATTATCTGCAGACAGCTGTAGTCGATTCATTCATTACACTGATCCAATTCAGCTGATTTTGCTGTTTTCAACATGAATGTTACTTTAACTTGTTCGTTCAGTTTTCCTGATTCTGCCTGTAGTTTGGAGGGCACGGGGTCGCAGATTGTACCCCTGTTGGCATGTAAGCTGGACATTTCTGCACACTTACTAAGCCTGGGCGTGAGTTCGCGGCAAAAGCGAACCGGAGACGAAAAAGTTAAAGAGGTTGACCTGATCCTGAATAGAGCTGGATACTTTGTTGTAACCGATAACGAGAAACTGTCAATGACAATATGCCCGAGACATAGAAAAAAAACTAACTACAGACTGGGCTGGTAGAAAGAGCAACACATGCTCGTATCCAAGTCATCGAGGACCGCGGAAAACTATAAGGAAACCGCGCCGCGTAAACGCCATCTTGTCGGAAAAAATTTATCAATTTCACCATGCCACAGTACCCATCGGCTCGGGTAAGTACAAATTGTGTGCAGTCAGACCACTGTTATAATTCTTAGAATTGTGGCGTGAGTTTGAATGGTAAATACAAATGAAACCTTTATTGCGAAGGTGCTTATTTTACTTTGTGCCTGTTAATATGGTCAGTACATAAATTTATTTTTTATTGGAACATGCTAAGGGAAGAAAGCCAAACTTAATCCCATGTATTGTGTTTTGTATTTGAATGAGCTTTTAGCTTTAAGTCGACTCGTTTAAGTATACATAGGCATTGCCCGATTGTGTTGCGTTGTTTCATATCCTTATAACTTTTCCAGAAAAAGGGAGGGAGGGTATGGGGGGGGGGGGGGGGGGGTGGCGTTGGGGTAGTACTTCGAGGTGGATTGAAGTGGTAATCAAGCACACCGCCTGCAAAATGACCCCAAATGGGAGAGGAAAAAAGGGAACCAGGAGGGGGGACTAGAGGGAATGGGAAGGTGGGTGGCGATGCGAGGGACTCCCACCACCCCTCCTTGTTTCACTCGCCTTCCTTTCTTAAGCTGTTGTGAAAGCAGATTACAGCACATTAATTTGTAGTCACCTGAGTGCACAAATCAAATTGAAGCTGGATATGATGATGATGATGATGATGACCACGATCACGATGTTTACGGTGACAGTAAGCTAGGGTGAATCATGTCGATGGTGATCGTGATGGTGACTATTGCCAGTACTGTTATTTTATTTATCATTATTATTGTTAATGACAGCTGTGTGTTCCAACTGCCGCGGAGCACACTACAAGGCCCGTAAAAACCGCCGTTTTGCGTCTGGAGAGCAGGTAAGTTACTACATATTGGCCATTTATAGCTTAGTGTAAATAAGCATAGTGTAATTGACCATTTAATCAGAGGATTTTTTTGATGCGCCGATTAGTGCCCAGATATCTATAACGACTGACAACATGAATAACACGTACCTTTGTTGGTTTTTCTGTCTTTTCTTTAATGGGTGGCTATTTTGAATCGTTTAAGAGTGGAAGATTTCCAAGAGGCTTGTGACCTAGTTATAAAGAAAACGATTTACCGAGTTTTTCGATCGCTTGTCAATCGGTCCTTGAAGACACCAATAACAACAAAGATGCGAGGGCTCCCTTTGGCAGTGGCTAGAAAACACCTATAGAGTTTCCACAGTTACATGTATTGGAGATCCTTGTGTAATTGTTGATGATCTTGTCCATAATTTGCTCAGTACTCTGTTTTATTACACTTCAGGATCTTTACTCAGACACCTTGCTGATTGGAGACGACATCAATGGGCCTGATTCCTCTTCTGTCCCTGTCATAACTGTTTGTGAGGAGAGCACAATGCCAGTCACGTTGTGTGCAGAGGTCTCAAGTACTGGTGAGGGGTCGGAAACAGTGTCTTTGCAGTCCCATTCGTCCCAAGCTTCGATACCAGAAGACGAGATTAGTATATGGGTTGACGAAATGGAGGAACAAAACAGCAAACGGCAGAAATTAAACGAAGCTGTCCACAGCATCTCAGGTGGTCGCTACAGCCCTGTAATGTCCACCCTGAACACGACGTGGGACGACGTCTCCGACACCCAGCAGCGATATTACATCCGCAAAGCTAAGGAGACTATAGCGACCTCATTGTCTGTCATCTCTCCTGGCCAAGAGGAACCGGTTTGGAAGGCGTTAGAAACGGAGGTACTTTTGGATTCAAACAGAGATAATCAAGGAAGGCGCAAGCGTTTTGATCCCAACTCTGGTCTTGTCGACATTTTAGTCAAAGCCTATGAGCAAGCAGGTCATTGGCAAACAAAGCGACAGATCCTTTCCCTCTTTGCAGACGACTTTTCAAGAGCTGAGCTTCAAGAGATGATCCCTGGACTCTCCAAATGGCGCATTGACCAAGCTCGCCAGCATGCAACAGAAGCCGGGAAAGGCCAGCCACTTCCCGAAATTCCAAGTTTCCGTACAAGCATTGAGCCCTTAAAGGTAGATCATTTCATTGAATATATCTCCAGACCAGAATTTGTCCAGGACGTGGCGTTCGGGACAAAGACTCTGAAGCTTGACTCGGGAGAGAAGATTATTATACCAGCAGTCATTAGGACTATCATCCCTTCACGCATCATCAGACAATATTTAAACTACTGTCAAGAACAAGAGTTCTAGCCAGCGAGCCAGCGTTCTTTCCACCGAATGATTGAAGTGTGTTCGGCCTCAATGCAGAAATCTCTTCAGGGACTTGACAACACCACTGCAGAGGGTACAGGGGCGTCTGATCAAGTCTTTTCTATGTTGGAGAGCTTAGCAGATCAGGGCATCAACGTAACTGCTAAATTACTAAAGGATGGAAAAAGGTACTTGAAGAGTGATTTCAAGACACACATTGGACGAGGTGAACATTGCACTGATCACTGCACAGTCCACGCACTTAGTGACAGTAGTGCATGGGAGTTCAGGGGCGAATGTGATCACCAACACTGCTACGAATGTGCGCGCTCTGAGAGTCTGGAAGGAGTACTGAAAGAGGTGGCAGAGATGCAAGACAAAGCGGACATGACGGAAAAAGAGAGGGTTAGGCTGAGGTTTGAGTACACTGAGAGTGTGCGCAACATACAGGCGTGGAAGGCTCACTTGCTACGGTCAAGTAACCAGGACGAAGCCAAGCAACATATTCTCCAGAAGCTAGATGAGAACTCGTGTCTTGTCATAATGGACTGGGCAATGAAGTTTCTGCCTATGCAGCACAGAGAACAGATGAGTGATTTTTTGGCAAGAGGGGAAGAAGCTGGCATATCAGCGCAGTAATTACTAGAGCAACAGTGGAGAGCAAGCATGAAGTCGAGTGTTGTGTACACATTTTCAACAACTGCGCCCAAAATAGTTTTGCAGTTCTCTCTATCGTAGAGGACTTGCTGCACAACGTCAAACAGGAGTATCCACTTGTGACAACAGCCTACCTCCGATCAGATAACGCTGGATGTTATCACAATGGGCCTCTGTTGCTAATTCTTAGAGAAGTAGGGTTTAAGAACCGGTGTCAGGCCAATGCGATACGATTTCTCAGAGCGACAGGCTGGTAAGGACAGGAAGAAGACTGCTGCTATGAAGGCACACATAAAGCGCTGGGTCAACGAAAGGCACGACGTCGTCACTGCTGAGGATATGAAAGCGGCACTAGAATCCCGTGGTGGTATCAAAGGGTGCAGAGCAGTGGTCGTCGAGGTGGACACGACCAGGGAGAGGAACAAGGATAGCAAGATACCAGGCATTAGTGTGCTGAACAATTTCCAGTATGAGGAGTTTGGCATCCGTGTGTGGAAAGCGTACGACATCGGTCCTGGACGCCTCATCCTTTATAGCGGTCTCGGTGTTACATCACAAGGAGATACGGGGCTTAGGGTGATAAGGCCATTTGGTCAAGCTTCACACAGGGGAAACGTAGGTGAGAGCGTCAGGCACCAGTTCGAGATCTACTCTTACCAAGAGACTGGATGCGTCCTCACGTTCAAGACCCGAGCAGAGGCAGACGACCATATGGACACGGGCAAGCACCGTCTTGAGGTGGACTGCGAGTCCATGTATGAACGCGTCAGGAGGAAATGGGCGGGAATTGTTACAGGGGTGACGTTTGCTCCGGATGTGCCATCAACCTCATCGCCAGGTGAGGATAGTGGCAGCGCTGTCAGAGGATATGACCCTACACCATTGGGGTGGGCTCTGGGGGTACCAAAACGACCCGCCAGAATGACTGATAACGTCAAGACCTTCTTGATGAAGAAATTTGAAGAGGGTGCAAGAACTGGAAACAAAGCTGATCCTGTGCAGGTAGCGAGGGAGATGAAGACCCTTAGAAATGAGAACGGAGAGCCCACGTTTAAGCCTGAAGAGTGGAGGACTGCACAGCAGATCAGCAGCCTGTTTTCACGTCAGACAGCGGCGCTTCGTCATAGGGATATTGATGCGGAGGAAATCCCTGAAGAAGACATCGAGGCCACAGAATCGGAAATGGCCATTGACACCCTTAGAAGTTTGGTGATGGATGATATGGGCAAACCAAGCCATCCAATCATTGTGGGCGTTAGCAATATATGCGAACTTGTAAAGAGCAAGAAGCTTGACTCACTCAAACTGGCAGTACTGAAAGAAATCTGCAATCAGCTACACCTGACGACAAGTGGACCACTGTCAAGAAGAAAGACTTTCTTTGAGGCCATTGAAAAATTTTCTGAGAGTTGCTCATGTTTTCAAAAAAAACGTTACTTAGCTTTAGCAGGGAGGATCTCTATGCCCCCATCTACTCTATTGGAGCCTTTCAGACAGGTACAGCGAGACTATTAGACAACAGGGTTTATAAATACTTGTAATGACGTGAGCGATATAAGAATGAAAACTGAATGAATGCTTATATAATTAGTTAATCACAGTAAAACAAAAATTGCAAGGATGTTTACATACTGCTAAACGCCAGCTGTCGGTCGCAATGCTTGAATGCTATCACGGATGGAACCATTTGGTTTTTCTTCATCGATAAAAAAGCAGTGCTTAGAGAAGAAGTGCTTAGAGAAATAGGAGAAAGATTTCAGCAGAAATGAATACCCACTGATCAGCTTTAGTAAAGTTGTATCACTCTCCCAATCAAGAATCTATTACGTTACAATGTATCGAGTTTCGACTCACTAATTTGCAAACCCATGTTTCTTAATGTTTCAAATGCATTTCCTCTTCCACGGAATTGACTGTCATTTCGGCAACCTGTTTGCCTTCTATCACACGTGGGGAAAACATAACTCTGTTAGTCTCCAGAACTATTCACAACCTTACAAGACACAACCTTGAGTCTGTCTGCCATACTTATTTAGTATGTCGGGGTGTAGTAAATTATAATAATGATGATATTTATCCAGGGAGCCCACTTGCCTTGGCGGTTTTCAGTTCGATTCTCAAAACTGACATGTTTGCCCCGAACTCGTGGATTGTCAACGTCTGCAAAATCGAAATAACAATAACTTCGAAAACAAGAACTCAGAAAATTTGTTTTGTTATGTGTAGGTTCATCTTCGCTCGTATATCATCAAGACACACACGAGAAGTTTTCTCGGAAAAATTGACAACAGGCAAACTAGTCAAATTTGAAGAAAGTTTACGAGAAAGGAATTTGACCTACGAAATGACAAAATACGCAGTTGAAGTATGGCCAGGTATCTGAAAAGGTAATGTATTTTCTCTTAGTCATAGTAAAGAAATCACTATTCGCCTGCAACATGTCGAAAATCAGGCGTGACATTTTTTTCCCGGGAAAAACTTCAATTATGCAAATTGGAAATTAGGTTAAAGTCGTGAGAAAGCTCACGCAACAGGATTTGAACTTGCCAAATACGAGTTTGCGTATTTGTAAAGACTTTAAGTCGGACTAATAAAAAATAGTTTTGATCTGGAAATAAACCGCCGCACTTCAGAGAAAACCATCTTTGAAAATTGCCAAAATTCTTCTTACTTGCGATAGCCACGAAGTGATGATATTTGGAATCGCTCCAAAGTAAGTAATTTTAAACCAAATTCGTTTATATTGGAGACACGAGATCTTTATAGGCAGGAAAGTATGTACAGGTAGTATGAAGGTATACGGTTAATGCGAAGTAAGTAAAATCAGTCGTGAAAGTTTACCCAAATTCCCGACTCACGTGACCGAAATAGCACCAAAAACTAGGGGGGTGGTCAAAATTCTAAGTAATTTATTTTATTTTACTAAAAATACCAAAGATCGTAATCTTAACTGATAGAGAAAAAGTGCTGAAAATTTGGTGGGAATCGGCCGACCTCGATCCGTGGACCCTGCCTGGTCCTTAGTGACAATGACACTTAATTTAACTTTTCAAATTGCAAACTGTATGCGATTGTGATTATGTCAGATGTAAACCAGCCTTGACGTTAAATCACAGAGTTGTTTATCTGTATGAAATTTTATTGAACTTCATTGAATTTTAATTGAACTGTACAAATTATAATGTAATGATGTTGCACATTGAAATGTAACAGTGACCCAATGACCAATATGCTATAATAACCGGGAATGCCATTGCCTCTTATTAAATCAGAGTTTTATTCAGTTGCCATGGCATTACAGTTTGTGATTTGTTCATGCATGAACAAATTATTTACAAAGTTGTTAAATTATTCAAAATATTTTTATTCATTCTCTCTGATCGAAATGAAATTTTTTCATACCTTTAAAAATATATTTTCCGTTCAAGTACAAAGTAATAAAACAGTAATCTTATGCCTTTACGAGTAGTGTTTTCATACTACCCTTCTGGTATTTTTTTCATTCGTTTAGAAACATATTGCCCAAACGCAGTGTCGGCATCACTGACATGATTCTCTTTTCGGCGGTTCATTTCCTGTAAACAAGTGGAAAGAAGCTCGTCCTCCAAAGCTAATGTTCTCTTTTTTTGTTTTTTTTTCACTGAGGGAGGGTTATCAGTGGGGAAGACACTCTCTTGAGCAAAACCATCATTGGGAACTTGTTGCACGGCCTGCTGAGATGACAGCTTGTGGTCAACTGCTTCGTTTTCTTTCTCCTCTGACATGTCAGTGTCCAGATTGCTTGAGGTTTTTCTGGGGGTAATGTTATCTCGCAAAAAGTGAAGGGAGGCAAAAAAGGGCCATTTTGATACATACACTTCCTTGGTCCCTTTTCCACTTGTTTTACTGCTTCTTTCTTTCTTTCCCAATCTCTTTGCCATAATACGTACGTGGGGCAGATAATTTATTTTGAAGCTCCTCACTTGTAAGACCTAACAAAAAATGCAGACCACAACTATTTAACATATCAGGTAGGGACTGATCCTGGATGTCAGGCTGCAACAATTGAAGCAAGAGTGAAAATTAGCTAGCAAAAGAGGGCTGTATTCTCCTCCAACACTGCCCCCCCCCCCCCCCCCTCCACCCCCTTTCCCTTTCTGTAATCTATGTTTTGCTATATTCTCATGTTTTTCTATATGCTCATTTTTTAATGTGTACGGGGCTTTTGGAACTTTATTAATTGTCTCTGTTCTCCCCCCTCTACATGAGTACTTTCCGAGACTCTTAATAGGTCCAGTTTAAAATAAGCCAGGATACACCAGATATTATTGGCGGCAAGAAAAGGATTTAAAAGCCATTAGGAACGATCGAGATACATCTGGCAATTTTTATATTTTAAGGCCAAAATAAATAGAAATGGAATTACACTTGAAAGGGTTACCGACATAAGACACCACAAGCATATACATGACCTTGACCAGACATGGAGGTGAAACTCATTCCGGGATGAAACTCTTCCTGGCTTGAGCCGGTTTACTCTAGTAAACAAGCCCTCAGTCATTTAATTTTTGCAACTTCATTCACCTTTTCATGATTACATCCAAGCTTTCGTAAAGGGTACGAGAATATATTTCAACGATAAAAATTCTACTGCGATAAAAATGGGAAAATCAACACGACCAAATTCACTGGCAGTTTATACTAGCAGTCGATGCAGTTTTTCTTTCAATTAATTCAACTTTAACGTTTGACAGATGTCGCCACTAATACAGTGTTCCTGTCACTGTTGAGCTTAAAGAAAAATAGCTAGTGTTATATTTTTTGCTAGTGCGGACATGAGGTTTCAAGCTTGTCTTGGGCTTAAGCTTACCTTGTTTATCCAATAGCAACAAAATGCGATTGATCGCATTTTGTCGTATATCCCTTTTGAAGTAATCTTTATGCCGACAGTTGAATTGTACTTCCTCTTCACTCCAAAGAGAATCAATTTTTCTGTTTCTTCCTCCGAAAAAGTTGTCTTTGCTTTTGTAGACGTTGACTTCCCGGCGCTTGTGGCCTGCACAACAACTTCGTCCGCCATTTTAATTGACACAAGAAAACGTCACCTTCCTCTCCTACTGGGTAGAAATTTGTCACAAAATACGTCATTTTCTAACCATTTCGGCTACGATTGTCGCAGCGTTTTAAAACATGTTTTAAAATCCTACGACATTTTTTGTGACCTACACGACAATCGTAAGCGAGTTGTAGGTTTGATTTACACGAAACAATTCTTGTCGTAGGCCTGTCGTAAGCTTGTTGTATGCGGCAAAGTCGTACCGTGTAAATCGGCCTTAATTTAAGTGTGTTTCTAGAGAAATCACGGTACCTTTCTCGAGGCATAGCTACGACTTCTCAGGAGAAAAACGTACGAGGACAAATAATATGATATCTGTGATAAGAATCTACCTACTGCCCGGGGCCTGCTGCTTGCAAACAGTTCTAATCACAGCCGGGCCAGTCGCCACAATTCTTGGTTTTTCATGTGACGTAATCATATTTCAAAGTTAGGTATTACCTTTCCTTCTGAGGTTTAAGTTTCATCAGATAAAAGACCCTATAGGAACTTGACATTTCACAATATTTTAGTTCGACAGGGTTCTTCTTAATCTTGCGCCTCTTAATAGATCGTTCTCACGTGACGTCATCACTTTCCAAAATCTAAAACTAAAGATCTACCAAACAGGGACCGCGCAGAGGGAGGGGCTGGGGGGGGGGGGGGAGGGACTTTTTTCCAAGAATAAAAATAACTTAAAAAATAATTTAACAAATGTAACGGAGTGAAAAATAGCAAAAAATCGTTAATTCGAAAGTGACCAGAGTTACTGGCAAAGACAAACGCGCAGATAAATAGGCAAAATATGATTTCGCTCCTAAGGGGCCGACCATTTAACTCTTGAGGGGGGGGGGGGGGGGGGTGATTTCTGGTCAGCAAGAATTTTTTTTCTAGCAACCTGGTGGGCAGGATGTTTCTTTTCCCTTCCTAAATGCTCTGCAGGATTTTTTTTTTCTCTCTCCTCGTTTCTCAGCAGGAATTTTTTTCCTCAAAAAAAGTGTCGTGTTTTACATTTACGGAATGTATTTATGTCTGGATTTATGAAAACGAGGCTAAAGTATGGATATCAGGCACTAAGCGGCCGTTTTTCCTCGCCAGAAACTATCTCCAAAGTGGACGATATAAAAATTAAAAGGAAAGTCAGTCCTTTTTTCCATCTTTTACCCGTTTATCTTCCTTTCATTGCCGTCCTGTCTCTATTCTTCGCCCGTTTACATGGCTTGAAAGCGGCCTTAGAGTTTAGAGAAATCCAGGTGAAATAAGGGTCTTAGGGGTTGGGCTCTTTAGCACCGTTTTCATAAATCCAGACATATTTATACCTGGAGTTATGAAAACCGGGTCGGCAAACCTTAACTTTTTGTGTAACTTTTCACAACTTCCCCAGTGCCTAATATTAGCTTGTTTACTGCTTGTTTACTAGGGGGGGGGGGGGGGGGAATCCTTAATGGCAGAAGCTTGTAGAGCTTACCTAGCCTGAAATGTTATCTTTTATTTTGTTTAGCCCAACCCCCCCCCTCCCCCCTCCCTCCCTCTCTTTGCCCCTTATCCACTTGGTGTTAAGTTTTACCCAGGCTACACTCGGCTGAATGTTAGTTTCGCGCGGTATCTCGGAGGTGGCGTTGTTCAATTAGCTTTCTATAACTGCTGTCTAAAGGAAGTCTGCCGGAGGACATCATTAAGTCCAATGAAGGTGCAAGTCGAACGATTTGCTAGCAAGCGTCGTCCATTATCGTGCATGAAGCCGTCCTGAGATGTATTTTTGGGTGCGGGACGTGATTTAGTCCCGTTTGGACACGCTGCATGTGACGATAATGTGTGCTTGCTTTAGACAGCAAAGAGCCTTAGCCGCATCAATTTAGGGCTTAGACGTGCAATGTAGCAGACATTTCTAGCTGCTGTTGGCGTTATTTGGCCTGAACTTTGATGCGGACTAAGACTTAGAAAAAAATCTGTTGTAGAGATGAGATTCTACTTCCCCGCCGCTTGAAATCGAAGTACATCCGGGACATTGCTATTTGCGAGCAAAACATGGCCACGAACAGTGTCAAGGAAAGCACGTCAAAGGCTGATCGATCGTGAGTAAACCTTTCATTTCCTTGTTTTATCAATTTCAGGCGTTTTCGGCCTAGCTAACTATCAGACATGTCTGTAATTCGCTAGCGCGGGGGAGATTATTGCTGTGGTTTCCGGTCGGTAATTGACCTGCTGACAGCATGCGGCAATTAATTATGTCCGAGTTTGTTTGAAGTTCAAGCGATTCTCCATGTAAGAAGCTCTTGCTCAGTCCATTCAGGACGATTTAGGCCTTTAGAAAGCTATAGATCAACTCTCCGCTGTGGTTTTGATATGTGTACGTTCGTGTTTATTTAGACTCGAATTTCATTTTAATGCACTGCTAATTAAATTGTACAATTCGTGATTCAACTAAAACAAAGTGAATTTAGACTCCCTGGCCTCGAAAGGCATACAGAAAAGTTATTTCCTTTTTATTTGAACTACGATAAGCCTTGTGGAGAGCTAGCTCTAGGAGAGAATTGTATCAAGATTATCAGTCAGGACAAGTCAAATTCTCTAGGTATGTTTCTGGAAATACAGAGAGATATTAGGCTGAAATGTCACGTAACGGCGTCGTTTATGCTGACATGTAGGAATCAATTCCATGCGAAATCCTGTTGTTTATCGGTCCGCGAAAAAAGTATGGTTTTGCTGTCTATTTAAGTTGCTGTGTAAGCCTGAACCAGTGCAGCGAAAGTGTGTGATAGTGTGATTTCCGCATGGTGTTGACAGGTATATGATGTCTTGTTTAAGTGCTGTTTTGCCAAAATAGTCTGTGTCAGGCACTAATATTTTTACGTCGGTGTTAAGCTTAGCTGATCGTACCTTGGAAAAAGCATTTCTCGACTCGGAAAAATTGGATCTAGGTCTAGTTTCAGCGAGCTCTAATGGCATTGAGCCATAGACCAGTCGCTTGTGCAGACAAGGTGACAAGTTGTGCACTATGTTTAATTTCATTCAGTTTGTTGTCTATTCCATGCGAAATCCTGTAGTTTATCGGACCGCGAAAAAAGTAGTGTTTTGCTGACTATGTAAGTTGCTATGTAAGCCTTATCAGGCACTCTATCGCTGCAGCGAACTGAACTTAAAAATTTCTAGGCTGAAATGACACCGTTTTGAAACTTCGCCGGAAGTCAGGTTACTGAATAAATGTTCTAAAATTTGCGTCATTCTAAACTTCGACTCATTGGAATGCTTCTAGGGACCATTAACTTACTGCTCGGCGTCAGATATAGGCTTTTTTATCGGCCTTTGGACGGATTTTATTGCTTTTAATTGCCAAGTAGTAGAATGAGCCCTTATCTTTGCTAACCCTGTTTTCAAAAATTCAGGTATATATAAGAGCTTTGAATATAAAATAAGAAGCTATGATAGGTTAAAAAGTAGCTAATTTTGCTCATCGCGTCCAACCGGCCTAAGTGTCATTGCCTTGTTTATAAGATGTGCCTCACGTGCTTTTCGTACGAAGTCCCGGGGGGGGATACTTAACAAAGTTTAATACGGGGGGGCTCCGCCCCGAGCTCCAACCCCTTACCCTTTTATATACCATTTTGGAAGAAAAAGTACCCCTTTTATATACTTTTTTGAAAGTGAAGAGTGATCATCGCAGTAAATTTCCAATTTAAGCAATTGGATAGCAGAAGCCAATAAATTGACCTCGCTCCCAATGTGTGGCTTCATAGCTCAGTTGGTAGAGCAATCGCACCGGTATCGCGGAGGTCACGGGTTCGAATCCCGTTGAAGCCCTGATTTTTTCAGGCTTCTTCTTTCCAATTGCTTAAATTGGAAATTTACTCGCGATGATCACTCTTCACTTTCATCTACAACCGCAGTACAAATATGAATTATTTCATATATACTTCACATATATAATTTTTATTGAAAAGAGGAACCCCTTTCACGTAGCTATTTTAGGAAGTCTTGTTCTCATTTTTATGTAGTGCTTATAAATAAACTGATACAGCCATAAGGGGCGTCTATTCGATATATTATAATTAAAGGCCCTTTTAAATACCTAAATTCGCTACTTGCACATGACCCATAATCCTTTGCGTTGTTGGGGGGTAACCAGTAGAAGAAATGTATGGTATCATGACAAAAATTAGTTCGGTGAGCTCGCAAAACCAGCTATAATGCTTAAAAATGCACCAGAATTTACCAAAATCATGATAGGAGAAATTTGTACTAGTTTATAACTAAATGTAGAGAAATTTTTTTTTTGTCCATACATCGTCTGTAAAATTACAAGACGATGTATGGACAAAAAAAATTCTCTACATTTAGTTATAAACTAGTACAAATTTCTCCTATCATGATTTTGGTAAATTCTGGTGCATTTTAAGCATTAGTAGCTGGTTTTGCGAGCTAACCGAACTAATTTTTGTCATGATGCCATACATTTCTTCTAATGGTTACCCCCAACAACGCAAAGGATTATGGGTATGTGCAAGTAGCGAATGACCGATTTCCCTACCTCTTTTATATACCTTAATTTGCGAAATCCTTACTCTTTTATATACCTGAAGCGTAAAAATGGTACCCCTTCCGGGCGGAGCCTCACCATAGGCCATTATAGGGAGAATCCCCCCCCCCCCCCGGGACGAAGTCACGCTTGCTATGAATGAGTCTGTTCCAAGGGAGTTAAAAGAAGATGGTCAATGGAGTGGCCAGGTTGGTTAAAATGTGTAGAAACAGGAGTGGGCTTGATAAGCTGATGGTGATTCTGGATGGAACGACGATGTTCGTCCAAAGCGTTCGTGTAGCTGGCGTTTTGTCTCTCCAATGTACTGCTTTGTGCATTTCTTTCATTCAATAAGATAAATTAATTTGTAGATTTACAATTTAATTATCATTTATACGTCGTTCTTCTTTAGTTGCAGAGAAAGTATATTTAGTTTGGCCTTCTTGTAAGAACGGGCAGGTGAGGCAGCGAGGGTGATTACACTTATAAATTCCAGGGGTGCTTTTTGTTTTGGATTAGTGTTGTCACGCAACTGACGCTCTTACCAAAAGATCGCGTAGGTTAAGAGTCCTTTTAAAAGCTACGACTGGTGGAGGCGAAAATGTTTGCTTGCAGCGGGCAGAGGAATGTAAAAAGTTCAAATTCTTGCGTACATGTACAGTAGCGGAAGAGTTAGGAAGAGCTGGATTAAAAGTAATGAACAAATGGAGTTCTGGCTGACTGGTTGTTCTGCGGTCGCGGTTTTAAAGGCGTGAGATGTTGCATACGCGGTTTACTTCTCTTTAGAAAGCGGCGACTATATATCCCTCGCTGCCTCACCTGCCCGTTCTTGCAAGAAGGCCAAACTAAATATACTTTCTCTGCAACTAAAGAAGAACGACGTTTAAATGATAATTTAAATTGAAAATCTAAAATTTAATTTATCTTATTGAATGAAAAAAATGCACAAAGCAGTACATTGGAGAGTCAAAACGCCAGCTACACGAACGCTTTGGCGAACATCGTCGTTCCATTCAGAATCACCATCAGCTTATCAAGCCCACTCCTGTTTCTACACATTTTAACCAACCTGGCCACTCCATGACCATCTTCTTTTAACTCCCTTGGAACAGACTCATTCATAGCAAGCGTGACTTCGTCCCCGGGGGGGGGGGGGGATTCTCCCTATAATGGCCTATGGTGAGGCTCCGCCCGGAAGGGGTACCATTTTTACGCTTCAGGTATATAAAAGAGTAAGGATTTTCGCAAATTAAGGTATGATAAAAGAGTAGGGAAATCGGTCATTCGCTACTTGCACATACCCATAATCCTTTGCGTTGTTGGGGGGTAACCATTAGAAGAAATGTATGGTATCATGACAAAAATTAGTTCGGTGAGCTCGCAAAACCAGCTACTAATGCTTAAAAATGCACCAGAATTTACCAAAATCATGATAGGAGAAATTTGTACTAGTTTATAAACTAAATGTAGAGAATTTTTTTTTTGTCCATACATCGTCTTGTAATTTTACAGACGATGTATGGACAAAAAAAAAATTTCTCTACATTTAGTTATAAACTAGTACAAATTTCTCCTATCATGATTTTGGTAAATTCTGGTGCATTTTTAAGCATTAGTAGCTGGTTTTGCGAGCTCACCGAACTAATTTTTGTCATGATACCATACATTTCTTCTAATGGTTACCCCCCAACAACGCAAAGGATTATGGGTCATGTGCAAGTACGCGAATTTAGGTATTTAAAAGGCCTTTAATTATAATATATCGAATAGACGCCCCTTATGGCTGTATCAGTTTATTATAAGCACTACATAAAAATGAGAACAAGACTTCCTAAAATAGCTACGTGAAAGGGGTTCCTCTTTTTCAATAAAAATTATATATGTGAAGTATATATGAAATAATTCATATTTGTACTGCGGTTGTAGATGAAAGTGAAGAGTGATCATCGCAGTAATTTCCAATTTAAGCAATTGGAAAGAAGAAGCCTGAAAAAATCAGGGCTTCAACGGGATTCGAACCCGTGACCTCCGCGATACCGGGCGATGCTCTACCAACTGAGCTATGAAGCCACACATTGGGAGCGAGGTCAATTTATTGGTCTTCTGCTATCCAATTGCTTAAATTGGAAATTTACTGCGATGATCACTCTTCACTTTCAAAAAAGTATATAAAAGGGGTACTTTTTCTTCCAAAATGGTATATAAAAGGGTAAGGGGTTGGAGCTCGGGCGGAGCCCCCCCGTATTAAACTTTGTTAAGTATCCCCCCCCGGGACTTCGGTAACGAAAAGCACCGTGAGGCACATCTTATAAACAAGGCAATGACACTTAGGCCGGTTGGACGCGATGAGCAAAATTAGCTACTTTTTAACCTATCATAGCTTCTTATTTTATATTTCAAAGCTCTTATATATACCTGAATTTTTGAAAACAGGGTTAGCAAAGATAAGGGCTCATTCTACTACTTGGCAATTAAAAGCAATAAAATCCGTCCAAAGGCCGATAAAAAAGCCTATATCTGACGCCGAGCAGTAAGTTAATGGTCCCTAGAAGCATTCCAATGAGTCGAAGTTTAGAATGACGCAAATTTTAGAACATTTATTCAGTAACCTGACTTCCGGCGAAGTTTCAAAACGGTGTCATTTCAGCCTAGAAATTTTTAAGTTCAGTTCGCTGCAGCGATAGAGTGCCTGATAAGGCTTACATAGCAACTTACATAGTCAGCAAAACACTACTTTTTTCGCGGTCCGATAAACTACAGGATTTCGCATGGAATAGACAACAAACTGAATGAAATTAAACATAGTGCACAACTTGTCACCTTGTCTGCACAAGCGACTGGTCTATGGCTCAATGCCATTAGAGCTCGCTGAAACTAGACCTAGATCCAATTTTTCCGAGTCGAGAAATGCTTTTTCCAAGGTACGATCAGCTAAGCTTAACACCGACGTAAAAATATTAGTGCCTGACACAGACTATTTTGGCAAAACAGCACTTAAACAAGACATCATATACCTGTCAACACCATGCGGAAATCACACTATCACACACTTTCGCTGCACTGGTTCAGGCTTACACAGCAACTTAAATAGACAGCAAAACCATACTTTTTTCGCGGACCGATAAACAACAGGATTTCGCATGGAATTGATTCCTACATGTCAGCATAAACGACGCCGTTACGTGACATTTCAGCCTAATATCTCTCTGTATTTCCAGAAACATACCTAGAGAATTTGACTTGTCCTGACTGATAATCTTGATACAATTCTCTCCTAGAGCTAGCTCTCCACAAGGCTTATCGTAGTTCAAATAAAAAGGAAATAACTTTTCTGTATGCCTTTCGAGGCCAGGGAGTCTAAATTCACTTTGTTTTAGTTGAATCACGAATTGTACAATTTAATTAGCAGTGCATTAAAATGAAATTCGAGTCTAAATAAACACGAACGTACACATATCAAAACCACAGCGGAGAGTTGATCTATAGCTTTCTAAAGGCCTAAATCGTCCTGAATGGACTGAGCAAGAGCTTCTTACATGGAGAATCGCTTGAACTTCAAACAAACTCGGACATAATTAATTGCCGCATGCTGTCAGCAGGTCAATTACCGACCGGAAACCACAGCAATAATCTCCCCCGCGCTAGCGAATTACAGACATGTCTGATAGTTAGCTAGGCCGAAAACGCCTGAAATTGATAAAACAAGGAAATGAAAGGTTTACTCACGATCGATCAGCCTTTGACGTGCTTTCCTTGACACTGTTCGTGGCCATGTTTTGCTCGCAAATAGCAATGTCCCGGATGTACTTCGATTTCAAGCGGCGGGGAAGTAGAATCTCATCTCTACAACAGATTTTTTTCTAAGTCTTAGTCCGCATCAAAGTTCAGGCCAAATAACGCCAACAGCAGCTAGAAATGTCTGCTACATTGCACGTCTAAGCCCTAAATTGATGCGGCTAAGGCTCTTTGCTGTCTAAAGCAAGCACACATTATCGTCACATGCAGCGTGTCCAAACGGGACTAAATCACGTCCCGCACCCAAAAATACATCTCAGGACGGCTTCATGCACGATAATGGACGACGCTTGCTAGCAAATCGTTCGACTTGCACCTTCATTGGACTTAATGATGTCCTCCGGCAGACTTCCTTTAGACAGCAGTTATAGAAAGCTAATTGAACAACGTCCACCTCCGAGATACCGCGCGAAACTAACATTCAGCCGAGTGTAGCCTGGGTAAAACTTAACACCAAGTGGATAAGGGGCAAAGAGAGGGAGGGAGGGGGGAGGGGGGGGGGGTTGGGCTAAACAAAATAAAAGATAACATTTCAGGCTAGGTAAGCTCTACAAGCTTCTGCCATTAAGGATTCCCCCCCCCCCCTAGTAAACAAGCAGTAAACAAGCTAATATTAGGCACTGGGGAAGTTGTGAAAAGTTACACAAAAAGTTAAGGTTTGCCGACCCGGTTTTCATAACTCCAGGTATAAATATGTCTGGATTTATGAAAACGGTGCTAAAGAGCCCAACCCCTAAGACCCTTATTTCACCTGGATTTCTCTAAACTCTAAGGCCGCTTTCAAGCCATGTAAACGGGCGAAGAATAGAGACAGGACGGCAATGAAAGGAAGATAAACGGGTAAAAGATGGAAAAAAGGACTGACTTTCCTTTTAATTTTTATATCGTCCACTTTGGAGATAGTTTCTGGCGAGGAAAAACGGCCGCTTAGTGCCTGATATCCATACTTTAGCCTCGTTTTCATAAATCCAGACATAAATACATTCCGTAAATGTAAAACACGACACTTTTTTTGAGGAAAAAAATTCCTGCTGAGAAACGAGGAGAGAGAAAAAAAAAATCCTGCAGAGCATTTAGGAAGGGAAAAGAAACATCCTGCCCACCAGGTTGCTAGAAAAAAATTTCTTGCTGACCAGAAATCACCCCCCCCCCCCCCCCCCTCAAGAGTTAAATGGTCGGCCCCTTAGGAGCGAAATCATATTTTGCCTATTTATCTGCGCGTTTGTCTTTGCCAGTAACTCTGGTCACTTTCGAATTAACGATTTTTTGCTATTTTTCACTCCGTTACATTTGTTAAATTATTTTTTAAGTTATTTTTATTCTTGGAAAAAAGTCCCTCCCCCCCCCCCCCCAGCCCCTCCCTCTGCGCGGTCCCTGTTTGGTAGATCTTTAGTTTTAGATTTTGGAAAGTGATGACGTCACGTGAGAACGATCTATTAAGAGGCGCAAGATTAAGAAGAACCCTGTCGAACTAAAATATTGTGAAATGTCAAGTTCCTATAGGGTCTTTTATCTGATGAAACTTAAACCTCAGAAGGAAAGGTAATACCTAACTTTGAAATATGATTACGTCACATGAAAACCAAGAATTGTGGCGACTGGCCCGGCTGTGATTAGAACTGTTTGCAAGCAGCAGGCCCCGGGCAGTAGGTAGATTCTTATCACAGATATCATATTATTTGTCCTCGTACGTTTTTCTCCTGAGAAGTCGTAGCTATGCCTCGAGAAAGGTACCGTGATTTCTCTAGAAACACACTTAAATTAAGGCCGATTTACACGGTACGACTTTGCCGCATACAACAAGCTTACGACAGGCCTACGACAAGAATTGTTTCGTGTAAATCAAACCTACAACTCGCTTACGATTGTCGTGTAGGTCACAAAAAATGTCGTAGGATTTTAAAACATGTTTTAAAACGCTGCGACAATCGTAGCCGAAATGGTTAGAAAATGACGTATTTTGTGACAAATTTCTACCCAGTAGGAGAGGAAGGTGACGTTTTCTTGTGTCAATTAAAATGGCGGACGAAGTTGTTGTGCAGGCCACAAGCGCCGGGAAGTCAACGTCTACAAAAGCAAAGACAACTTTTTCGGAGGAAGAAACAGAAAAATTGATTTCTCTTTGGAGTGAAGAGGAAGTACAATTCAACTGTCGGCATAAAGATTACTTCAAAAGGGATATACGACAAAATGCGATCAATCGCATTTTGTTGCTATTGGATAAACAAGGTAAGCTTAAGCCCAAGACAAGCTTGAAACCTCATGTCCGCACTAGCAAAAAATATAACACTAGCTATTTTTTCTTTAAGCTCAACAGTGACAGGAACACTGTATTAGTGGCGACATCTGTCAAACGTTAAAGTTGAATTAATTGAAAGAAAAACTGCATCGACTGCTAGTATAAACTGCCAGTGAATTTGGTCGTGTTGATTTTCCCATTTTTATCGCAGTAGAATTTTTATCGTTGAAATATATTCTCGTACCCTTTACGAAAGCTTGGATGTAATCATGAAAAGGTGAATGAAGTTGCAAAAATTAAATGACTGAGGGCTTGTTTACTAGAGTAAACCGGCTCAAGCCAGGAAGAGTTTCATCCCGGAATGAGTTTCACCTCCATGTCTGGTCAAGGTCATGTATATGCTTGTGGTGTCTTATGTCGGTAACCCTTTCAAGTGTAATTCCATTTCTATTTATTTTGGCCTTAAAATATAAAAATTGCCAGATGTATCTCGATCGTTCCTAATGGCTTTTAAATCCTTTTCTTGCCGCCAATAATATCTGGTGTATCCTGGCTTATTTTAAACTGGACCTATTAAGAGTCTCGGAAAGTACTCATGTAGAGGGGGGAGAACAGAGACAATTAATAAAGTTCCAAAAGCCCCGTACACATTAAAAAATGAGCATATAGAAAAACATGAGAATATAGCAAAACATAGATTACAGAAAGGGAAAGGGGGTGGAGGGGGGGGGGGGGGGGGCAGTGTTGGAGGAGAATACAGCCCTCTTTTGCTAGCTAATTTTCACTCTTGCTTCAATTGTTGCAGCCTGACATCCAGGATCAGTCCCTACCTGATATGTTAAATAGTTGTGGTCTGCATTTTTTGTTAGGTCTTACAAGTGAGGAGCTTCAAAATAAATTATCTGCCCCACGTACGTATTATGGCAAAGAGATTGGGAAAGAAAGAAAGAAGCAGTAAAACAAGTGGAAAAGGGACCAAGGAAGTGTATGTATCAAAATGGCCCTTTTTTGCCTCCCTTCACTTTTTGCGAGATAACATTACCCCCAGAAAAACCTCAAGCAATCTGGACACTGACATGTCAGAGGAGAAAGAAAACGAAGCAGTTGACCACAAGCTGTCATCTCAGCAGGCCGTGCAACAAGTTCCCAATGATGGTTTTGCTCAAGAGAGTGTCTTCCCCACTGATAACCCTCCCTCAGTGAAAAAAAAACAAAAAAAGAGAACATTAGCTTTGGAGGACGAGCTTCTTTCCACTTGTTTACAGGAAATGAACCGCCGAAAAGAGAATCATGTCAGTGATGCCGACACTGCGTTTGGGCAATATGTTTCTAAACGAATGAAAAAAATACCAGAAGGGTAGTATGAAAACACTACTCGTAAAGGCATAAGATTACTGTTTTATTACTTTGTACTTGAACGGAAAATATATTTTTAAAGGTATGAAAAAATTTCATTTCGATCAGAGAGAATGAATAAAAATATTTTGAATAATTTAACAACTTTGTAAATAATTTGTTCATGCATGAACAAATCACAAACTGTAATGCCATGGCAACTGAATAAAACTCTGATTTAATAAGAGGCAATGGCATTCCCGGTTATTATAGCATATTGGTCATTGGGTCACTGTTACATTTCAATGTGCAACATCATTACATTATAATTTGTACAGTTCAATTAAAATTCAATGAAGTTCAATAAAATTTCATACAGATAAACAACTCTGTGATTTAACGTCAAGGCTGGTTTACATCTGACATAATCACAATCGCATACAGTTTGCAATTTGAAAAGTTAAATTAAGTGTCATTGTCACTAAGGACCAGGCAGGGTCCACGGATCGAGGTCGGCCGATTCCCACCAAATTTTCAGCACTTTTTCTCTATCAGTTAAGATTACGATCTTTGGTATTTTTAGTAAAATAAAATAAATTACTTAGAATTTTGACCACCCCCCTAGTTTTTGGTGCTATTTCGGTCACGTGAGTCGGGAATTTGGGTAAACTTTCACGACTGATTTTACTTACTTCGCATTAACCGTATACCTTCATACTACCTGTACATACTTTCCTGCCTATAAAGATCTCGTGTCTCCAATATAAACGAATTTGGTTTAAAATTACTTACTTTGGAGCGATTCCAAATATCATCACTTCGTGGCTATCGCAAGTAAGAAGAATTTTGGCAATTTTCAAAGATGGTTTTCTCTGAAGTGCGGCGGTTTATTTCCAGATCAAAACTATTTTTATTAGTCCGACTTAAAGTCTTTACAAATACGCAAACTCGTATTTGGCAAGTTCAAATCCTGTTGCGTGAGCTTTCTCACGACTTTAACCTAATTTCCAATTTGCATAATTGAAGTTTTTCCCGGGAAAAAAATGTCACGCCTGATTTTCGACATGTTGCAGGCGAATAGTGATTTCTTTACTATGACTAAGAGAAAATACATTACCTTTTCAGATACCTGGCCATACTTCAACTGCGTATTTTGTCATTTCGTAGGTCAAATTCCTTTCTCGTAAACTTTCTTCAAATTTGACTAGTTTGCCTGTTGTCAATTTTTCCGAGAAAACTTCTCGTGTGTGTCTTGATGATATACGAGCGAAGATGAACCTACACATAACAAAACAAATTTTCTGAGTTCTTGTTTTCGAAGTTATTGTTATTTCGATTTTGCAGACGTTGACAATCCACGAGTTCGGGGCAAACATGTCAGTTTTGAGAATCGAACTGAAAACCGCCAAGGCAAGTGGGCTCCCTGGATAAATATCATCATTATTATAATTTACTACACCCCGACATACTAAATAAGTATGGCAGACAGACTCAAGGTTGTGTCTTGTAAGGTTGTGAATAGTTCTGGAGACTAACAGAGTTATGTTTTCCCCACGTGTGATAGAAGGCAAACAGGTTGCCGAAATGACAGTCAATTCCGTGGAAGAGGAAATGCATTTGAAACATTAAGAAACATGGGTTTGCAAATTAGTGAGTCGAAACTCGATACATTGTAACGTAATAGATTCTTGATTGGGAGAGTGATACAACTTTACTAAAGCTGATCAGTGGGTATTCATTTCTGCTGAAATCTTTCTCCTATTTCTCTAAGCACTTCTTCTCTAAGCACTGCTTTTTTATCGATGAAGAAAAACCAAATGGTTCCATCCGTGATAGCATTCAAGCATTGCGACCGACAGCTGGCGTTTAGCAGTATGTAAACATCCTTGCAATTTTTGTTTTACTGTGATTAACTAATTATATAAGCATTCATTCAGTTTTCATTCTTATATCGCTCACGTCATTACAAGTATTTATAAACCCTGTTGTCTAATAGTCTCGCTGTACCTGTCTGAAAGGCTCCAATAGAGTAGATGGGGGCATAGAGATCCTCCCTGCTAAAGCTAAGTAACGTTTTTTTTGAAAACATGAGCAACTCTCAGAAAATTTTTCAATGGCCTCAAAGAAAGTCTTTCTTCTTGACAGTGGTCCACTTGTCGTCAGGTGTAGCTGATTGCAGATTTCTTTCAGTACTGCCAGTTTGAGTGAGTCAAGCTTCTTGCTCTTTACAAGTTCGCATATATTGCTAACGCCCACAATGATTGGATGGCTTGGTTTGCCCATATCATCCATCACCAAACTTCTAAGGGTGTCAATGGCCATTTCCGATTCTGTGGCCTCGATGTCTTCTTCAGGATTTCCTCCGCATCAATATCCCTATGACGAAGCGCCGCTGTCTGACGTGAAAACAGGCTGCTGATCTGCTGTGCAGTCCTCCACTCTTCAGGCTTAAACGTGGGCTCTCCGTTCTCATTTCTAAGGGTCTTCATCTCCCTCGCTACCTGCACAGGATCAGCTTTGTTTCCAGTTCTTGCACCCTCTTCAAATTTCTTCATCAAGAAGGTCTTGACGTTATCAGTCATTCTGGCGGGTCGTTTTGGTACCCCCAGAGCCCACCCCAATGGTGTAGGGTCATATCCTCTGACAGCGCTGCCACTATCCTCACCTGGCGATGAGGTTGATGGCACATCCGGAGCAAACGTCACCCCTGTAACAATTCCCGCCCATTTCCTCCTGACGCGTTCATACATGGACTCGCAGTCCACCTCAAGACGGTGCTTGCCCGTGTCCATATGGTCGTCTGCCTCTGCTCGGGTCTTGAACGTGAGGACGCATCCAGTCTCTTGGTAAGAGTAGATCTCGAACTGGTGCCTGACGCTCTCACCTACGTTTCCCCTGTGTGAAGCTTGACCAAATGGCCTTATCACCCTAAGCCCCGTATCTCCTTGTGATGTAACACCGAGACCGCTATAAAGGATGAGGCGTCCAGGACCGATGTCGTACGCTTTCCACACACGGATGCCAAACTCCTCATACTGGAAATTGTTCAGCACACTAATGCCTGGTATCTTGCTATCCTTGTTCCTCTCCCTGGTCGTGTCCACCTCGACGACCACTGCTCTGCACCCTTTGATACCACCACGGGATTCTAGTGCCGCTTTCATATCCTCAGCAGTGACGACGTCGTGCCTTTCGTTGACCCAGCGCTTTATGTGTGCCTTCATAGCAGCAGTCTTCTTCCTGTCCTTACCAGCCTGTCGCTCTGAGAAATCGTATCGCATTGGCCTGACACCGGTTCTTAAACCCTACTTCTCTAAGAATTAGCAACAGAGGCCCATTGTGATAACATCCAGCGTTATCTGATCGGAGGTAGGCTGTTGTCACAAGTGGATACTCCTGTTTGACGTTGTGCAGCAAGTCCTCTACGATAGAGAGAACTGCAAAACTATTTTGGGCGCAGTTGTTGAAAATGTGTACACAACACTCGACTTCATGCTTGCTCTCCACTGTTGCTCTAGTAATTACTGCGCTGATATGCCAGCTTCTTCCCCTCTTGCCAAAAAATCACTCATCTGTTCTCTGTGCTGCATAGGCAGAAACTTCATTGCCCAGTCCATTATGACAAGACACGAGTTCTCATCTAGCTTCTGGAGAATATGTTGCTTGGCTTCGTCCTGGTTACTTGACCGTAGCAAGTGAGCCTTCCACGCCTGTATGTTGCGCACACTCTCAGTGTACTCAAACCTCAGCCTAACCCTCTCTTTTTCCGTCATGTCCGCTTTGTCTTGCATCTCTGCCACCTCTTTCAGTACTCCTTCCAGACTCTCAGAGCGCGCACATTCGTAGCAGTGTTGGTGATCACATTCGCCCCTGAACTCCCATGCACTACTGTCACTAAGTGCGTGGACTGTGCAGTGATCAGTGCAATGTTCACCTCGTCCAATGTGTGTCTTGAAATCACTCTTCAAGTACCTTTTTCCATCCTTTAGTAATTTAGCAGTTACGTTGATGCCCTGATCTGCTAAGCTCTCCAACATAGAAAGACTTGATCAGACGCCCCTGTACCCTCTGCAGTGGTGTTGTCAAGTCCCTGAAGAGATTTCTGCATTGAGGCCGAACACACTTCAATCATTCGGTGGAAAGAACGCTGGCTCGCTGGCTAGAACTCTTGTTCTTGACAGTAGTTTAAATATTGTCTGATGATGCGTGAAGGGATGATAGTCCTAATGACTGCTGGTATAATAATCTTCTCTCCCGAGTCAAGCTTCAGAGTCTTTGTCCCGAACGCCACGTCCTGGACAAATTCTGGTCTGGAGATATATTCAATGAAATGATCTACCTTTAAGGGCTCAATGCTTGTACGGAAACTTGGAATTTCGGGAAGTGGCTGGCCTTTCCCGGCTTCTGTTGCATGCTGGCGAGCTTGGTCAATGCGCCATTTGGAGAGTCCAGGGATCATCTCTTGAAGCTCAGCTCTTGAAAAGTCGTCTGCAAAGAGGGAAAGGATCTGTCGCTTTGTTTGCCAATGACCTGCTTGCTCATAGGCTTTGACTAAAATGTCGACAAGACCAGAGTTGGGATCAAAACGCTTGCGCCTTCCTTGATTATCTCTGTTTGAATCCAAAAGTACCTCCGTTTCTAACGCCTTCCAAACCGGTTCCTCTTGGCCAGGAGAGATGACAGACAATGAGGTCGCTATAGTCTCCTTAGCTTTGCGGATGTAATATCGCTGCTGGGTGTCGGAGACGTCGTCCCACGTCGTGTTCAGGGTGGACATTACAGGGGCTGTAGCGACCACCTGAGATGCTGTGGACAGCTTCGTTTAATTTCTGCCGTTTGCTGTTTTGTTCCTCCATTTCGTCAACCCATATACTAATCTCGTCTTCTGGTATCGAAGCTTGGGACGAATGGACTGCAAAGACACTGTTTCCGACCCCTCACCAGTACTTGAGACCTCTGCACACAACGTGACTGGCATTGTGCTCTCCTCACAAACAGTTATGACAGGGACAGAAGAGGAATCAGGCCCATTGATGTCGTCTCCATCAGCAAGGTGTCTGAGTAAAGATCCTGAAGTGTAATAAAACAGAGTACTGAGCAAATTATGGACAAGATCATCAACAATTACACAAGGATCTCCAATACATGTAACTGTGGAAACTCTATAGGTGTTTTCTAGCCACTGCCAAAGGGAGCCCCTCGCATCTTTGTTGTTATTGGTGTCTTCAAGGACCGATTGACAAGCGATCGAAAAAACTCGGTAAATCGTTTTCTTTATAACTAGGTCACAATCCTCTTGGAAATCTTCCACTCTTAAACGATTCAAAATAGCCACCCATTAAAGAAAAGACAGAAAAACCAACAAAGGTACGTGTTATTCATGTTGTCAGTCGTTATAGATATCTGGGCACTAATCGGCGCATCAAAAAAATCCTCTGATTAAATGGTCAATTACACTATGCTTAT
>JAHPZR010027569.1:0-40140 GCA_019787425.1 Platygyra sinensis
ATATAATATCTCTAGATTTGAATATGTTTAAAGTTGATTAATGTTTGAGAACATATTAAAAGCTCAGCTGAAAATATGTGAATACAGCAGAAATAATTAGAAAAGTTACGATGACGATTTTAATCAACTCGAATAAAGATTTCGATTGAGTCGGATCTCCTTGTCTATTTTATTTTCGCAGTGTAAAGTTTCACTATGTGGAAGAAACACACATGATGTTACTAGCCTTTTCGTGAACGTTGGTGAAAATTGTTGTAGTATCTCAGCACAAAAGACAACGAAACAAATCTTTTTCATGATTTGTTCAAAATCTGAAAACACCGACTCGGACTTGAAAGTGCACGCGCTGCACTATGCAAATGAACTGCTCTTAGTGTCAGACTTGCCTTTCAAAAACTTTTGCAAACTCGCCAAACAAGCAGAAACAATAAGAAACTATCAAAAACAGGTTTTGGTTATGGTTAAGCATTCTTTGGCAAACCCACAAATTTACTCGATACCGGAGTAAACAGTTTTCTTACAGAACTTTTCGAATTCTCTACAAAACAAATACAAAAGTTGACGGGAACTAGCCGGCGAGCGGATTTTATTCATTCACAGCGCGAAATTAAAGAAATTCTTGACCCTGAAAAACACACCTTTTGCATTAAATCAGAGCATAAAAGTACATAGAAGAGCCCTGGTTCTTCTTCTCTGCCTTATTCCCTGCCATATCTGTGAAAAATCGGCAAGAGAATCTCGCAACTCTCACCATTTGATCACGCAACGTGACAACATTCACGCGAGAGCTCACGACACGTGCGTGGATCAGCGCGCAGATATGACGTCAGGATGGCGCAATTTGTTCTAAAAATAGAAAAATTGTCCCATATCATGGGTCCACGTGCATACCAAGACTTACGGTCTCCGTCCCCGATTATGGCTCCTGATGCAACATATCAAAGACTTTGAAAGCTGCCAACTGATATTTTGGATAGAACAGAGAGAGTAACAATCTTTTAAAAACTTTACAATTTCCATTCATATGTTATAATATTTACTTTTACATTTATTTTTCATTTATGTGGAATACCTGTCAATTAGCTGCGGTGACATTCCATTATGTAATGTCACATCTGAATAGTTTAGCGCATTCCACAATAAACTTGTATTGCACTGCACTGCACTGCATTGCATTGTATTGCATTGCACTGCATTGCATTGCATCGTATTGCATTGCATTGATTGCATTAGATTGCATTGTACTGTACTGTACTGTACTGTGCTGTAACGTACTGTACTGTACTGTACCGTACCTTACTGTACTGTACTGTACTGTACTGTACTGTACTGTTCTGTCTTCTCCTGTCCTGTATTGTATTGCAGGGGTGGATCCAGGATTTTTCTTAGGAAGGGGTGCACCTCTAAGGAATGACGTCACTGACCCGTGAGGTAAACAAATTTTAAAAGCGAAAAAGAAGAGAAAGGCTTCATCTCAGGGAGGGGGTGGGGTGCGCACCCCTGCACCCTCCCCCTAGATCCGCCCCTATATTGTGTTGTATCAGGGGTATTGTATTATATTGTATTGCATTGTATATTGTATTGTATTGTATATTGTATTATAGGGCGTAGTTGTCGCCACAATTCACATTTTCAGTGTGCGCTTAAGGTCATTCTCCAGTATTGCATTGCGCATCCCTACTACGCATAATTTTACGCGTGATTAGCGCGCGCGCATTAGAAAATGACGGCTTTTTCTTTACGACTGGACCTCGCCGAAGAGGTAAATCGTCATTTTCTCGAAAACGACTATGGTGACCTATTATTTTTTTCTGTCATTTTGAATTGAGTAGTAAATTTCTCTAAGTTAAATAAATATGGGCCAATTCTCAGTGTTGAGCAAAAAACAATCGTCGGAAACGTGAATTTAGCAAGCAATCGTGACTATAATCATGGTGCCATTATAAGGATTTATATGGAATAAACAAGGTACTGTTGCTCCTAAACGAACATGGGGACCCCTCATTTTTATTTCCAAATTTAAGCTCCTATAATATAAACAATCAATTGGCAAAGTTTGAGAAAAATCTCAGTGTAGGTTCTATTTCAGTGGAATGACCTTAAAACAACTAAGTTGGCCTCTTCTATCAGCCTGCTGAATTTTTGGAGGTCTCTCCAACCTATCAAATTTCACTTTTATTTTATTGCGCGGCAAATAAATGAAATGGTATGTTGGTGGTGAAGATGATGATAAAGAGTATGATAAAGACATGATGATGATGACGACGATGATAATGATGAGGATGATGATGATGATGAGGAGGAGGAGGAGGGGGAGGAGGAGGAGGAGGAGGAGGAGAATGAAGAGAAGGATAAGTCGAGAGATCCTGTGTTTTTGAAGGTTTAGCACAATGTCATTATTTCACATTGTAATCCCCTTGTGTGTTTTCGTGTTTCCGTTCCCAGATGAATGTCAGAGCTATATTCATTGCAGTAATTAAGCTAATCCATAAATTGACTAACCAATCCTTCCTTGTTTTCAGACGCAGACTTCTCTTTGAACCTGACGATCATTTTCATGACATATTCCAGGAGAAAGAACAAGTAGATTCCACCGACAATCACCAAAGTTTTCCATAAATTTTCGAGGCCATGCAAATGAAAGGTCTGTTAAATTAAAAGCAAAACTGTCAACTAAAACAAAACATCACAGTGAAATTAGCACAGCTCTAACCTAAGTATTAGTTATGCACTCATAAATAATAAAGCCAACAGTAAATGTTTATTAGAAAATGTTACTGTCATAAATTTATTAATTTAATTATTGCTGACAGGTTTCTCTTAAAGGTCGGCACACACTAGGGGACTAATCGCAAGGACGTGCTTCGGAGACCAGTCCCCTAGTATGTACTCGTATTTTGCATCGAAATTCTAGTCGCAGTGACCACATTTTTGGTCCCTACGACTAGTCCCACGAATAAACTGGTTTGACTTCTGGGACTAGTCGCAGGGACCAATAGTCCCACAAATCAGTCAATTGTCTAGTTTGTACACACTAAGGGATAAGTCCCTGCGACTAGTCCCCTAGTGTGTGCCTAGCTTAATGCTCACGTGTGGAATAAGATGGAAGAATCCATTTCCACTCAGTACACCAACAGCAAGCGACACCATAAACAACAGAAGAATCTTGTAAAATGATTGGTTCATGAATGGGACAACAAAAGCTCCAAGAAGAGATGCACAGCTGATAATTGCCACGGACAAGAACCCAAATCCCCATGCTGAAAAAGATACATGTACAATGAACCGTTAACAAGACAGTCGTCCAAACGAATTTGTAAAAAAAATTAGCAATTCAAAGATCATTCCAGGCTGACACGTACGGTAATTATTTCCACGGTTTGTTTTAAAAAGAGTGAAAGAAAAACTTAATAGCGCTTAAATGTTTATTAGTAACCTCGCCAACGTCAAGTTTGAAAGAAATTGAAATACCTAATTTACAGGCTACGAAATACCGACACAGGACCCACACGACCCAGTTTGTATGGATCTTGTAGACGGGCCATAAGATTACAAGCTAGTTTGCAGATTTCTACTATATCTTCTTGTATTTGTATATTTAATCATACGGTTCCGACTTCAATTTGGAATTAATTTGCACTAGTGACTTTTTCAAAAAGTTGAAATTGCACGAGCCGCTCCGGCGAGTGCAATTTTAGCTTTTTTAAAAAACTTAAACTTTACACAGGCAAATTATTCCAAATTGAACGCGAAAAAACGGTCTGATTAACTTATTAATACTTACAAAACTGCAAAGCGATTTTGACGCGGAAGATAGTGCCGTGCACGCTGTTTCTTGCCAAGCATTTTTAATCGCATTCGCAGAACCAACTTTTTTCAGAGTTTCCGGAATTTTTTGCCAACTTTTGGCGACATTCAAGGACTGTTTTCGCTGTCGAGTATGCTTTAATATGCACACACCTAATTTCTCGTCCTCTCTCTCCTTGTTGTAATTTGCATCTCGGCCAGCTACCTGGTACAGGCTACTTTTTGCAACGGTTTCACACCTTTGAAACTGCCCTGCTCTCAGCGCAATCAGAATTCGAGTAATTTTTCCTGTGCTGTGTTATTTGTCTATGATCACTTTAGTCATTTATAGTACATCACCAGACCTGCGCTACGGACATTCCACCACATCTTCGCCCAATTCCACGACACTACACTCCGCTTTCCTTTTACTTTGCTTATCTCCCTATTTTTTTCTTTTCTGTCGATTTCCCCCCAACATGCTTCTACCACCCCTCTTTATGAGCGCATATATTTCCTTTTTGCCGCGACATAGTTTCTAGTGTTCTAACTGTCATCCAAACAAAGCTTGACGTGTCGTTCATTTTGCTGCACTATTGTGCTTGGGCGAAATTGCTGTTTCACAATTTTCATTCTTCCGATTCAATCTCACGGTGGTAGTGCCAAACCCCCTAAGAACATTATATTCGGATTCGAACAGTTCTGTCGGCCTGTATAGCAGCTGTCCAATTAAAAAAGAATAAACAGTTAAGATGTTCAAGACATGATCTTATTATTTTCTGAACAAAATTGAATTGAGGATTTGGAGATTTTTTATCGTTGTCTTTAAAGAGGTTTTTCACTGGGGTGTTTCCCATACTAAGTTTCCACTTAGTATGGGAAACCTCTCCCACACTCAAAGCTTTGGCGGCAAAGCTTATTTTAATTTCTTCTTTAGTAATGTTCTAAAAAATTAAAGGAAAATTTTTCGTAAACGAAAATGGACATGGAAGTTCGAAAATGACAAGCAGTGGGGATTAATTTTTTAATACCGTCCTACGCATTTAAACAGAAACAAGTAGCAGATCAATAGCTGTGCACGCGCTGGTTAAAAAAACCTTTGTACCATTTCTTTTGCCAGTCTTATGGCTAAAACACAACAGTGTGGAAATGACCCCAATGTCTGGGTTGTTGTCTGGGAGAAACTTGACCCCCGGCTAAATTTTTTTATTTTTTATTTCGGGATTTATCCGATGTGTCCTAGGTTTCAGTTATTGTCATAGCTTAAACCGTTTCACTGCCAAGGGGACGTACTTTATAGATTTTACTCGGTCTAAAAGCCAGACGATTTTTACTCGTCAAAGGGAAGGCCCCTTGGGCAGTCAAGAGGTTAAGCAGCCCATTTGAAGTATGAACGAACAGGTTTGTGTCCTTTTTGAAAAGGAAAACTCGAAGAAGTCATTTTGCTAATCACTGACTACAACAAAGAACTGACCCAGCGCACTCTGTTACAATTATTTCTTCGCATGTAATTTTTCAGTCGTGAAAAAACCTACAAATTAACTGCTTACAAAAATCTGGTCTGTTTCTGGCATATTAAGTGCCGTCTAAATGGTGTCTTCAGGTGGCCGTAACAAATTGAAAAAAAACCAACCTTCCTGATCGAAAGATAAAACAATTTATTGAAACTCTCAGGACTTCCACATCAATTATTTGCTTGATGGAAACTGATGCGGCTCGGCCCGGCCAAGAACATAAAAAGAAAAAATTAAACTATACCGTGCACATGGACCTGTAACAAACAATCTCTCGTTTTATCTCGTCCCCCAGGAGCCTTCGTTGCCCGTTGTCCAGCGGGAAACGGTAACAAACGGCTCTCGGGACGGGTATTTGGGTAACGAGGGCTCTGGGGCCGAGATTAGGGGACACCGTCGGCTGGCGCCACATGCACATTAGATGCCATTTCATAAGCTAATTTGGCATACAAACGGGGGGACGTGTTGTTAACCAGATTTGGATAAAATTAAATATCCTAGAATGGAGATAAACGACACACTCCCCCCCAAAACAACAGGGTCTTCAGTAAAAAAACGATTGGAAATCCAGCTGAACACTACGAAAAGTGACAGCGGAATTTTCTAGAGTAACTTCTGATTCCAGGTTGGGGCGAAACCTTTTCCAAAGATGAGAAAGTAGTGTTCCAGGGTCAGTGCGGTCCTAAAGTTGACTGTATCCCTTTTTATTGCTGCGGAGCGAGCGCAGCGAGCGTAGCAGCAGTTCATAACCTATATATAAAAGAAAGGTAGGAAAATTTGAGATTTGGCTGTCGATTTTAGCCTCGCTTTCAGCGGCCACAATGCTCTGCGCTGTGGATGAGCCTCGCTTTCAGCCAACCAGAATGCACTTCAAGAAGTTAATCTTTAGCGAAGCAAAGCGATGCAGCGTCCAGTCCTCTCTCTCGCCATAAGCAAAAATTCTTCAGGCGTGACATATAATTGTAGAATAATTACAGCAGGAAATATGATCTATGTATATAAACCTTGCAAATATTCGTACGTGTCGCGTGGAATATCGAAATCTAGTTAGTGCTTTCGGTCTTAAAACCTGTAGGAACACGTATGAACACTAGTTCCTTCCAGCAACAAGATAAGCACGGGATTCTGCTTTGATTAGTTCCTATTTCGGCAGGATTTACGTAAGTGTTCATCCATATCTGTAAAATTGCGGCTATGTCATAATTAAGTTGTTTATGCCAAAGGAAACTCTTATTACCCTCTGTATTTTGTAACATGTATAAGTTAGCTACCATTGTGTATATAGGAATCTTGATTCAAACAGTAAACAGTCCGGGATCGTTATCATTTTTGATAACCTCACCAAAACAAACCATAAACCAATCGTTGCACGGGATTTCGTTCACGTGACGTTATTTGGTAGCAACAGTGTATAATTCAATATGCCGGTCGACGAGGCGCTGCGATGAAAGGGGCTACTCACAACATCACAATGCAGCGTCATTGAATTAAATTTAGGTTTGCTTCATAATAGGTTATGGGATTATGGAATAAAAACAGAAATGTATGGAAGAAAACTGTCTTCGTCCAAAGTTACTGCGAATTTAATTTCCACACCGTGTGATATTTGTTCCGCGAGTAAAATGACACAGCGAAGGTAGACAACAAATATTCTGTTCACAAAAGCGTTGTTTATTGACACTAATATGATAATAGCTTCCATTTTCCCTCAGGCTTCATTTTCTTGGTAGCGGGCGAAGCTGCTTGTTCAACAGTCTGTAGTAAATAAAAACGAAAAAGTAACAGTAAATACATCTTGAAGAGCTGCAACTTAATTTCGTTTAGTTTGCGTGATAACAAACAGTATAAGTTTAATTCAACAGCCAGGCTCGGCATAGTAACACGTAAAATGCAAGTAGCTAACATGTTCACGGAATATTTGTTCCTCCAGAGCTAACATTTAGAGAGCTTAAAACATATCTGGCAATACAAACGAGCCGAGAGAGAAGAAACCTGGCAAAAAACAGAGGTGTCAAACTCTACAAATTTCACGCTGATTGCAGCGGAAGCCAACCTGACATATGACCTATGTCCTCCCAAAACCACAGGATTTTTGCTTAGCGAAATATTCAAAGATCCCCAGTACTGGCAGACTGGTGTGCCAGAAAACTGACCTAGTTTGGCCGGCATTTCTTGAAAATATCTCAGCACCACGAATGTGTGGACATTGAATCTTGGACTCAAAAATATAGGCAACTTACCTTTTAATGCATTTGCCGATTGACCGTCTCAGGCGATAAAAATACCTCACCTCACGTACGTCAGGCAAACATTAGGCCGGCGGGGATGAATAAAATCGCTGTCCTCTTCAATGTCGATATCATGTCGTTCGAATTCAAGCTTGAATTTTTCTTTAGGTCTTGCAGAAGTCCTTTTTGAATCGAAGACGCAGTCTTGCTACAAAATCGACATAAATTTGCTGTTTTGATTCTATGGGTACCAGCATCCGCCATCTCAATACCTAGGAACACATCAATTACAGATGTAGATATGGCCGCCGTTACGAACAGCACATCGCAAATCAAAACAAACCCGTGCACTTTTTTCACAGATCGTGCACAACACTAAAAACAGATTAAATCGCAAGTATATAGCGTGAAGATTAACGACATATTTTTTGTGATTGTCGCAAAAATCTGCAAGCAACTTAAATCTAATGACAAAATGAAAAACATACCTGATCTGTACGCAAAATTGCAAGCGCTGTTTCACTTTACGATTAGCATTTTACATCGTTTACGCTGGTCTTCAGCCACCATCTTCAAAACACGCGAGGCTCTTCCTTTCTTGGTACTTATCGAATAGAGTTATGGGTAAACCACCCGAGCATAATCGAACAAATAACGAGCAAAGCGAAGTGAATACGAAAATTCCCAATTTTTGAAATGGCCGCCATTATATGACGTCACATGGTTATCAAAAATGATAACGATCCCGGACTGGTAAAGTAGATTCATTTGATTATACAGCAGTGGTGTGTCCTTCTTTCCGTGTGTGAGTTTGCGATAAACCCTGTATAAACCTTTGTTAAAGTATCCATGCAAATATCTGTACTAAGTTTCATGTGGAATATAGAAAACTAGTTCATGCTTTCCGTCTTGAAACTTCCTTCCAACAACAAGATCAGCACGGGATTCTGCTCTGATTAGTTTCTCTCTGAGTTCGGCACGATTTACATAAGTGTTCATTCATATTTGTACAACTGCGGTTATTTCAGGGACCTAACCAAACAAAACAACTTGATGACAAACTGACATTTCTGCACAAGCTCTATACAATCCCCACTTCTATAATTTGCAAACAAGACCCAAATTTCCGCAGCACTTTCATAGCTTTGGCTGCACTAGTAATATTTAAACTAGTATACCTAAATGGTAATAATGCTGCCGAAGGGGAGAACAACTTTAAGTATGCTAACAGTTACCCTATGAACTGAACTGTGAAGAATTCATTTGCACAAGATATTTGAATAGTTATGATAGGAAATCAATTGAAATTGTTATTGGGTTGGGTGCTTTGTGGGAGTGAATAGATATTGCGTGCAAGTGTCCTTTTTTTTTAACCAGAATTTGAACTCAATACACGCTTTGCAAGCAGAAATTTGACCCTGAAATAAAGGAAAGGCAAATTTTTACACAAGTCAAATTAATTGTTGCGGATTGAGCGTAGCGAGCGAGCAGCAACATAATCACTGTTTATAATTAAAAGAATTTGTTAAAGGGAGTACGAATTCTCGAATTCATGACTTTTTACCAGAATGCATTGCATTTAACAAGAGTGCATTGTGCCACGAGCAACACGAGGATGTCGCGTGGATTCCAATGAGAATTTTTGCTCTGATTTTCTTGTAAAACGATGTGCAGGAGATGTTACTGACTTTCACAACTATGTCATTTCTTAGCAGTCTCGCCTCCGTGGTCGAATTCTTAAATCAGATGAAGAGAAATCATCGTTTATAAAACTTGTAGAATAATTAAAACAAACGGAAAGTGTAGAACACACTTATTTCATATATGCTACGATCTACTCCTTTTCATCCGAACATGAATTTAAACTTAAGTTTTAGCATTTTCACATATCCGGCGATGTCGGACGCGTCTTCGACAGTGTCAACCCTCCAGAGACATTTAATGCGTACCGGTGCAGAATTTGTAAGGGAGATTTCTGCTGCTACAATTTTCACATCTTTCAACTTCCACATCTTTCGCTTTCCATCCTCTTGATTTTCTGGTAAAGGGGAGGTAGATGTGAATCATATGTGTATGTGCTTTATTTTCTCGATCCCTTGTCACGGTATCCGGTCATCTTGCCACCAGGGAGTTTCGCCACCAACCAACTCGCCGCCAAGTAAAGTATAGCTGTTCGAACGAGAGTAAAGTAATCGAGATGGAAAAGCTGTTCAGACGAAGTTTGTTTGCTTGTCTGTATGCAAATTACTTGTTGTAAGTGACGTGATTTGATAAATGTTCCACTGTCTTAGGCGAGCGACATTAAATGCGCGTATGTTCTTTTTTTGTAGCATGGTTTTCAAAACAACACAAGTGGCGCTCTTGTTTTTTTTTTACTTTCTTGTTGTGATTGTGCAGTAGTCTTTGCATTGCCTTCGTAGCTGATTTTTTATTTATTTATTTATTTATTTTGGAGTCGTTTAAAAATGAGACACAACTAAGCTATTTATACAAAGTAAGCTGATATCTTAGGGCTACACTAGTAATATTTAAATAACAGTCAGCCGCTAGTGTTATGCAGAGACCCAGACGACCTTTCCACCGCTGAAACAGTCAACCAAGTGACTCCTCAGTTTGGTCTACAAATAGACGTCAATAAAGATGTGCACGAGATGTCGACAAACTTTGGAGACCAATTCAAAAGTGTTCGCAAAAAGCAACCGAAACAATTCAATCCTTTTCCTGCATGTTCCAAAAGCCTATTTTGTGTGACCTCCGGCTGGGTTTCTAAAATTGCTTGACAGATGAGCCCAAAATAGAACTCGCTCAAATGGCATACGGAAATTCAAACGGCAGAAAGGTGACACCAACCAACGTTTTAATGTTCTAAAGGCACAGCGGAGATAGTTTTCAGGGTTTTTTGATCGAATTTAAAATCCATTCCCAGTCGAACTCTGTTTGAACTCAATGCAGATTCTTTGTCTCCATGGAACGCTTTCGATGGTCACCTATGATAACAAGGCTAGAAGCCGCGCAAGTTATTTTTGAAGAACCTTCTGGTTACGCGATCGACAAAGAAAGCATTGCACTCTGTTTGGCAAAAATCAGTCTTCTTGATGAGCACAAGAACAAATCTAAACGCTTGATTTACCAAATACACTGAAATTCAAATAACTTGCATTTCTCGCGTAACTTTCCAATATGTGCTTGTGCTGTATTTGTTTTGTAGTGCTGCAAGATCTACATTTTTAAACGTTGTCGATGGCGAATATTGATGTAGCAGAAAAGTCGTGCCTTTATCCTCATATAACTCAGTTTTAGAAAGGTGGAATTCAAGAACAGCACAACTCAGGAGAAGAATGGTAATGAATAATAGAACTCTTGTCTTAATGAAACAATAGATATTTCTTTATCACGACATCATAAATGATCTTCAAAACTAAATGATTTATTCGTTTCTATTTATGTTTTGCTTATATGATGTCCGATTCCGTCCCACAGGCTACCCAAGCTGAAACTTGACGTAGTTGCCGCCGTCGTCTACTTAGTAAATAGAGAGATTAAGCTCGACGTTACGCCAAACGGCAAACGGCAAAAATGACTTTTGCCGTCTGCCTTTAGCTTTTTGAACAGTAGAGTGAAAATATTTGTATTTGTGGTGAATAGTAGGAGACATTTTTCTATTTGATGTGTTTTGATTAAGGATTAGAAGAAAAGAACATAAACTCAGAGGTCATCTTTGCCGTTTACCGTCTGCCGTAAACGCCATGCTTAAACTCACTAGTATGACGTTTACGGCAAACGGCAAACGGCAAAGATGACCTCTGAAGTTGTGTTCTTTTCTCCTAATGCTTAATTAGATCACAAAAATAGAAAAATGTCTCCTACTATTCACCACAAATACAAACATTTTCACTATACAGTTCAAAGAGCTAAACGCAGACGGCAAAAGTTTCATTTTTGTCGTTTGCCGTTTGACGTAACGTCAAGTTAATCTCTCTATTACCATAGAGTTTTATCACGCGAACTTTGAGCATATGAAGGCGTTATGTTACAACGGTTTGAATATTTACAAAGGAAACGTTAATAGACTAGACATTCACATAAAAAATAACTCCTCACAACGACAGCTTGGAAAGCGTGTACCTCAAATAGCCAAAAATCTATCATCGACCGCCAAAGGAAACCCCCGGCAATGAGGCCCTCCAATCTTATGTCACGGTTATAAAACTGCCTACAATGGTCTTAATGTCAGTCGCCATCAATTCCCGCATTACGAATTCAGCGTCTATCACTGATCTTGCGGAGCTTTTATAATACAAAGTCATACAACGCGCTAAGTGATGCAGTTTGTTGAAAAGGAATGACGCTCTTAGCTGCATTCAGTTTAAAAGGCTCGTTTACCAGCCACTGTTCAAGAAACGTTCAGCCGTCTGTTCAAAGAGGAACATAGACCAGTCTCGAGTGAGCTGCGGAAATCGAGCCTACCAGAGTTAAGATTAGCTCATAAGAAACAAACGAAGAAGGGAGACAATTAAAAAGGATAACTCTCTGTGTTGGCTTGAATAATCATCAAGAAAACAATACAAAATTCCGAACTTTAATTCGTCCTTACCTTGGACTTGCCATTCTCGCTGCCGTGTTCACTGCCGTGTTCACTGCCGTGTTCACTGCCGTGTTCTTCTGAAGAAGAGCCGATCTTCAGTTCCTTGAGCAGTGAGTTAAACTGTTCTGAATTCATGGAATTATTTGAGCCAAATTCGTCGAAGAGGCTCCCGATAAACGTTTCGGGCGCCGATATATTCACGCTTGCGGCGTGACATTCCTCCGGCTGAATAATCGCCGAAAGAGCAACAAAAACTAAAAACTGGTAAACTGCCATAGTTGTTTCCATTACGATTTTCTCAGCTTTTCTTTTGAAGGCCACGAAACCTCAGAGAGAACACAGCACGCGCAAACTTGCCTCGACTCGGAATACGCCACGCTAATCAGGTAGTGATGCCTCGCTGATTCACAATTCTTTGACCCCTATAAAAGCCTTCCATGAATTTGCATAATGTTTGGGAGAATTTGTTGAGCTTGGTTACCTTGACATTAAATCTGTTGCTCTATTTCAGATTTTCGCCGGGAGGTGCATAGGAGAGACTGAGAAAAAAGAAAAAAAGGAAAAAAGAAAAAAGTTACTTTTTCTCTCTCCCCTCGGTTCTACGACTTAGCAGAGTGATTAATCACGGCCGGGTACGTGTCATGACTGTTTATCACGGCGTAATGACAATTTTAAAACTAAGTTTCATTTAGCTAGTGATCGTATGAATGCGAGCATGTGCAATCACGATTTACACTAGTACGAGTTATATTTGAAAGTTAAAGACGAACACCTGTGTTATAAGTTGTTTATAACTGAGGAGAGAAAATAAACAAGACGGAACCCAGGTCGCGGAGGAATATTGTATCAGTGACGATAACAATAGCAACGAAATGGGTAACGAATGAAAGGGTAACGATGTATCGCCTTTCTGTCAGAACGGTGACAGTAGTCATGTAAACAGCCAGCTTATATAACAATAAGTGTATGCGGAAATTGCACTATAGCATGGATCGAATAATGATCGCCTTGTCCAAACATTGTAGTCTGTGTTGATATCTTTAGTGATTATGTGATCAAAGAAAAAGGCAATCTATATATGTTACGAAAGCCCCAAGCTATGCTAGACATGCTAATTATTGCCATTTGTCATTACGGTCAGTGACCTCAAAGTTAACAACATCAGTTACAACTGTGGTCTTCGAACTGAACAACTGTAAACCTTTCCTGGCTCAAACCCAGTCTGTTTATTCTTGGCTTGCACGTGACGTCATTTCCTAAAATTTAAAGAGTCACCAAAATTGTTAACCTCATCGATATCAGGCATAAGAGGGGTTACATTAACTATTCAAGTGCGTAAGTGTTGTTGTCAGTCGATGATGTTATAAGTCTGGTCCGTTGAAAGTGATTGGTCAGTTAACCATGATGGTATTGGCTGAAAGACTCGTGATAAGTTTGTTATCAGTTTCGATCCGTCTTTTGTTTGTCAAATTGGTCGGTTTGAGGTCCGTCTATTGTTAGTCAAAATTAAGTCACTCAATTAGAAGTCAGTTTGTCGGTTTCGTTTTCGTCATGGCTAAGTAGTTTGTAAGTCAACGGTAGTCGTTGCTCCAATTTTCGCAGTGTTCTGACGTGACACTTTCATAATTGTCATAATTTTTCAATAGCAATAGTAAAACCATTGTTTCGAATGCCTTCTATTACTCGCAAAGTTGACTCTCAAATATCTTCAGATCCATTTTTTTTATGCTCATACCCTAGTTCCCTAAAAGGTGCGGGAAAGTTTCCGCTACGGAACTTTTGAGGCTGAACTTCCTATGGAACCAAATCAACTTTTTAACCCCTAAAAGATTAGGCTCGATTTCCGCCGCGCTCTCGTGTCCAGCGGCTGGTAATCGAGCCTACTAAAAGAAACAAAGAGCACCCCGTTCTTTTATATAGGAGTCCCCCTTCCGGCCCCTAGGGGACAAGATGGCTTGCCCCCTGGGATATCGGCTAAGTTCTTTCTTGCGTTCGTGTTACGGACCAGGACTCAGTTGAGGAAACACGCCAAAAAGAACAAGGCCATACTGTATCCAACCGCTTTGACCGAACGCCAATAAAAGATTTATTTTGAACAAACTCTTCTTGCGGGATAAATAGGGCAGTCCTGCGGGCTAGCGGGCGCAGCTAATCTTGCAATCACAGCGCAAGACTGGGATATGGTCCATCTTGCCCGCTCGCACGTTCGCTCAGCTTGCCAGTACATACATATGTTATTGAACCACCGTGAGGTCTGTTTTGGAGAAATATCAGCAGTTGAATTCTTTTTTTACGGGTTTATGAACCGAGCCGCAACCTGCAAAGGAAACGAACGAGACTAGTACACCCCAATACGGACAGAACAAGTTAGTTCAATAAAATATATATTACAATGGCTCTTTTCTAATCTGTTAAAAGCTATCTTTTTCACCTACGGTGTCTGATCTCGCGCGTGACGTTCTCAACCCGTTGCGGTCCAAAATCCGTGACTTTTTTAAAACAACATGAGATTGTTCTCTTTATTTTGTAGTAACACACAACTCGAGCTGTGTGTCTCGTGAATCGTCCCTGTGACTGACGCGTGGCATAAACACTTCTGTAGAATACTTTCCCACTGGGCTCTGTCGCATTGATCGAATGAACGTCGCTTCGATGGAATCAGTGAAAGTCTGCAGCGTGGCAGTTTTATTGCCTATTTTGGCGTCAATTCCGAGGAAAGCCGTTTGCGTTGTAGCTTTTCTGTTCATTTTGGCCTTAACTCCGAGAACAGATTGTCACGTTTTCTCGCATGACGATGCTCGTAGCATCAATGGACCGGCAGCAAAGTATTTTGTTGATAGTTTGTTCAAAGAGTATGGCTCCAACAAATCTATGAGTTTAAAAGAGTTCAGTTCTCTGATGACAGACCTTAAAATTGGTTTCATTACAAGCAAACCGAAACCCAAAGCTGGATCAGTCAAAGAGAATGGAGTGAAAAATGGGCATTCAGAGGTAAGGCTCCCTAAAATAGAAAGGTCTAACTCCCCAAAAAGCCAGTGATGAGTGCTCTGTTTCTGTCGACTTTATTCGAGTTTAAAGTTTCCATGACTTTTTCTCCATAGCTGACCAAATTTGTCCTTTTTGCTTAGTTTTACTTGTAAGAGAAGAATACAAAACAAATGTTTACAAATTACCATACCTCTGCCAACATAACACGGAAATCCGTCTGTCAAGGCGTGTGTTCAGAAAACTAAAGAGACCCTCGCCTCGTGCTTGCCCCCTTGCCTCCCAAAGCGAAACCCAAGCCGCTAGTCTACTCTCGGGTTACCGAACCTCCCTCCCTGCTTGACTAAGAACTCGACGAACCCATGGGGGACATGTAAAAAAGTTGTTTGGTCTTGCAATCTGTCTTCGAAACCCCTAGTTTAATATTATATTCGTACTGACTTCGGCTTCTCATACATGACCATGCATGAATCATGTGAATCGCGGGTTTTCTGAATGCACATGTTGGAAAATGAGTTCCTCATTCTAAATACAAGTCTCAACGCATTCCTGCGCATTCCTTTTTTTTCAAGACCGAGGAATAAAACACCGGAAATGCAAAGTTCACGATAACTTCCAATTTTGAATTGTGAAAAACGACACTGAATTTGACGCACGGTCGTGAGCAACGGGTTTGTTTCTTTCTTTGCAGTCGCTTCAAGTACACTTTTCTAACTCGACATGAGGTCTTTCTCTAGTTTCTTTCTGTCGCACAACGTTACGCTCTCGGTTAAGGGTACCCCTAACTAAACCCTCTGGAAATAATCATGTTTCACGAATGGAAATCGGAAAAATGAATATTTTCATCCCTGAACGAGGCTTTCCAGTCACTGATACAGATCAGATCAACCAAGATCAGCCATCTTCTGACCTATATGATGGAAGGTCTAATAATTTCTCACCTGCAACCCGACTCGGGGAGGCATGTAAACTCGAATTAATCTACTTGCGGGGCATTTAAAAGTTTATAATTACTTAGTGAATTGGTTAAATGTTCACGAAAGTGACGTGAGAAACGTACATAAATAATTATCTTTCGCGAGCACGATTACTGAGAATAGCAAAGCGCGCGAAGTCTAAAATAGAATGCAAATCACTGAATTCCCCGCGAGACTCAGTCGACATAAGCTTGTTCTGAGGGAAATACAGGGAATATAAGCGAAATTTTTGTTTCACAAGTCACCGTTTAGGAACACCGGCGTTTGCCCTTAAAGAAATCTTCAAAATCATCCAACATTCCAGTTTGTTTGTCTGAGTCTTGTCTGAGTCATGACGTCACTCGCGCGCTTCGCTATTGATCGCGAAGACGCATCAATTTCAGTTTCATTACACTGAATCAGGAGCCCATCACCAGGAGCGTACAACTACTCCATATTCCTGTCACGGCGTTTCACAGACCGATCTGTTATTTAGTTTGAGTTAACCGCGCATTCAGACCCCTGCAGGAGCCTCAGTGACCAATCACAAGCTCGGACGTAAATTTAAACTGACGACATCATCTCACTGTAGCTAGTGGTCCAATAAAACCAAACAGGCAATCCAACCAGGTTACGCAAATGGCATAATATATTCCAACATAATATTCGTTGTTAGTGTTTTTGATACCAATATTTTTCGAATACTGACCTCACTCTATTTTTTAAAAATTCAAGATTATGTTTATTTACCTTGCCTAATGTATTAATTATCTCTTCTTATCAGTTTCAATGTATGGCGAGCTGGCGAGGTGACTTCGTTGTTGGAACGAGTTGAAATTATCATTCTGAAACATGTGAAACGGAGGCTGTACCGTATAGCTGATAAAACTAAGAGTTAACCTGTTTATGAACCACGCTTTTTATAGCTAGAGAATGCCTAACAGTTTCAAGATCTTTCAAAGACTTCAAATGTGGCTTAGAAACGTTCGGCATTTAATAAAGAATTCCATGCTTAAGCGGCTTTTGTGGATTTCACGGCCACGTGTGAATCATTAGCATCAGGCACAAATTCAAAAGAGTTCAAAGGAATTAATTATAAACTATCAGTTCGTACACGTGAAATCTATTCACAAGTCATTTCAGTATAATCATATACAGGATTGAGCCCCACTATTCCCTTGGCCTAAATCAAACCCATTTTGGTTTAGTTAAAATCGGACATCAGATCACATTCAGAACGGTTTACACAGTGAAGAATACTGAGCTTTTGGGTCATCGCGCAGTCTTACTAAGATTGTGTGACGAGTATGAAGTATGTGTGCATTGTCACGCAATAAAAAATAAAATCAAAAACCATGCAGTGTATAAAGTCAAGAAATTGTGATATTGTAGATGATAAATAAAGAAGACGGTTGCGTTGTCCCAAAGTTGAGATTTTCGTCGAAATGTTCCGCGCAAAATTATAGAGCTAAGTATGGGGCCGCCATGTTGGAGGACCTTCAGTTGGTCGTCCAATACAGCGGCCGGTAAATCGTATAAACATCTGGCCCCAGTTGTCCAAAGGCTGGATAACGCTATCCACTGAATAAATCACTAACCAGCGGATAGCGCGGTTTGTTTTGTTAACATTTATCACTGAATAGTGATTTATCCGGTGGAACTTACTCCGGGAACTTACTTTGGCTATCTAGTCGACTGATTTTCTGAACCGAGTAAGAAACATTTACATAAGCACTAAAATTTCAACAAACGAGCTGGAAAGTTATAAGCACATGTAAATTTAGAAGCTCTTATGCCTGATGAGGATGAGAATTCGATGATGTCATTTCTACCTTTTCAATTTTTATTTCTTTTTTGAACTTTAATATCTATTTGAGAGCTGGTCATCATCGTGTGGCAACTTTCCGCCGGGCTTCACTCATAGCTTCCAGTAAGACGAGTCGACAACAAAGTTACACGACTCGACTCACTTTGGGTGTATTGGACAACCCTCCCGGGCTTTGATAGCAAAACTCACCTGAGAGACTCATGCTTCAGCATATAGGTGCCCCTCGATGAACTACCAAGACCTACAAATTATTTCCCCGCTGAGAATCCTACAAGTCAGAGAATGCTACCCATATCGTTTCATTTGCGGTCCTTTGCATTGTTTTTGCATTGACTGCATTTTGGGAGTCGTAGGTCTATGGTCACTACGCACCTCTCCTTTTTTCTCCAATATATAAAACTATGTTCTCTTTATTTTCTCCTTTCTATTTTATTTTAGCTGTAGTTAATGATATAAATAGTGCAAAATAAAGAATCTTGAATCTTGAATCTTTAGATCCGATATGATGCTTTTTTTAGTGGTTTCAGCTTCATAGAAGCGAAACCATATTGTCAGCGTGTTGTAAGTAAGTGAGTGAGTACGGAATTCGGAAAGCCGAAGTAATGCCGATGGGATCAGTCGATGGTTTATTGACATGTCCGAAGTAATGTTTGCGAAATTAATGCCGATGGGACGCGGACTCCTCAGTCGATGGTTTATTGACATGTCCGAACTATGTTTAACGCGTAAATAGCTACCACACATCGGCAGTAGTAAAATCTATTCTTGAACAATCCAGCTTCTTTATGTTAAAGTTCAGCGAATCGGACAAAACCAGAATTAATTAAAATTTTTCCTTGTGACCTCGTTTCATCGCTTTACGCAACAAAGGAAGCGACGGTCGCCCATAGCAACCGAATCACACGAACATAACATACGCGACTTTTCGGTCAAAAAAATCAAGAATTTTTTTCCTGACAGCTGAAAATTGAATGGGAACATAATTTTCGAACTTTTCTTGGGTGATTTAGACGAAAAACTGACCTCAGCAGGCTGCAAAAGAGAACGAAACAAACAACAGAGCGAGACATGCGAATAGCCGATAATTTATTCACAACGTGGCGTTCATCACGCACAAGTTGAACCCCCGGGGGGGGTACTCCCTTATTTGGGCTATACGGGGACGTGCCGCTGGATAGGGTATGGTTTTTTGGCCTCGCTGTCCTAAACAGGGTATACAATTCGACTTGCTTCCGCCCTAAACAGGTTAGAACCTGTCCTAAACAGGGTATATTATTACGAGCCGAGAGACTTTACCCAAACTGCGAGCAGTCTCTTTCTTTTCTTAGCCTGCGACCCGGAGCCTGCGAGAAGTTGAAAGAGCATGCGATAGAGCGGCAGAAAAGCGACGCCTTTTTTTTGCTGATTTGTGCAATATCATCTGAGTAAACCGACATATGGTAGGCATAGTTTCTTTGTCTTGGATAACGCGATGAAAGAAAGATGTTACTGTGTCAAGCAGACATGAGGGATCCCGCTGGTATATATATTGTTTAGGGATATTTTTCTCTGTAAAAGTTCTATTGGTGCTTTAATCAAAATAAAATTAACCTCAAAAATAAGTTCCTCTTATTCGTTATACAAAAATTGAAGACATCATTCCTCTTTGATTTGCAATTAAAAAAAACTCGCCCTTCTTAAGATGCAATGACGACATTTTGCCACGCTAATTTAGAGCTTAATGCTTAGCTTGACGGCTTTTTGTTTAGTTCAAGTGTAGATCTAGAGACGCAACAACTTGGTTTTAGACGCATCGAGCATGCTTTCTTCAGTTTGAATGACTTATTAAACAGTGTAAATTCCTGTAAAACCAGCGAGTGTGCATTTTGTCGCTTGTCCTAAACAGGGTCTTAAAATGGAGGTGGTTGTCCTACACAGGGTAGGGTTTTAGCGTATTTTTGTCCTAAACAGGGTCAGGATTTCAAACCCTCGGCGGCACCCCTGTACCCAAACATTGGTCAAGTACCCCCCCGGGAAGTTGAAAAAGATCACTTCTGCATAATTTCAGCCTTAAAAGCCAGCAACTGGTCCCAAGTAACTTTTTTTTATACTTACAAATGTCCTGACTTCCATTTCCGAAAGATTTGGCCCCAATTTTTGAGCAAATGAGCATTTGTCGATTACGGTGTTGAGCATTCTAATAATTAGCTAACTTGGCAAAACTATCCCGAGCGGGGCGGTATGACCAAAAGAGCTAAAAAATGGCCTAGCGCCTGTAATTGGGTAATGATGAGATCATCCCACTGTCCTTATTTGGTGAGAATTGAAAGTAACGCCGATTCCACGGATGATTGTTAAAGATGACTTGAATAAACTGTTACCGTTATTTCTTTACAACTAAATAGTGTTACAGGGACGTATACAAAACATGGACTGGGGTCCATGGACCACCCCATGGACCACCCTTAATTTTCAACAGGAAATCGCCCCTGTTAATATGAAAATTTACCGGAGGTCAGGGTATGAACAAAAACACAGACTCGTATTTATTGCTTACGTCCTTGAGGGTTTGTCTCGTAATAGCGGGTTGCTTTGGGATCGCACCCCATAAATGGGAAGACCACAAACTCGTTTTGAGATACAGAAGATCTAGAGCATTTCTACCCCCAATATTTTCATTCCAGCTATGTAAATTTAATCGGAGGGCAAGAATGTATTCAGTTTTCGTATTGAACGAAGCGTGACCTTGGAGGGGGTAGGTTGCCGGATAACATAACTCGCTCCAGCCCCTTCGCGCTCCCTAATCCAAGATGGCAGTAAGTGATGGCAGTTGCCTTGAAACGATCCAAAGATCTGGCCCAGTTGTTCAAAGGCTGGATAACGCTATCCAGCGGATAAATCACTATCCAGTGGATACGTGGTTTATCTAACCACGTTATCCACTGGATAGTGATTTATCCGCTGGATAGCGTTATCCAGCCTTTGAACAACTGGGCCAGATCTTTGGATCGTTTCAAGGCAACTGCCATCACTTACTGCCATCTTGGATTAGGGAGCGCGAAGGGGCTGGAGCGAGTTATGTTATCCGGCAACCTACCCCCTCCAAGGTCACGCTTCGTTCAATACGAAAACTGAATACATTCTTGCCCTCCGATTAAATTTACATAGCTGGAATGAAAATATTGGGGGTAGAAATGCTCTAGATCTTCTGTATCTCAAAACGAGTTTGTGGTCTTCCCATTTATGGGGTGCGATCCCAAAGCAACCCGCTATTACGAGACAAACCCTCAAGGACGTAAGCAATAAATACGAGTCTGTGTTTTTGTTCATACCCTGACCTCCGGTAAATTTTCATATTAACAGGGGCGATTTCCTGTTGAAAATTAAGGGTGGTCCATGGGGTGGTCCATGGACCCCAGTCCATGTTTTGTATACGTCCCTGTAACACTATTTAGTTGTAAAGAAATAACGGTAACAGTTTATTCAAGTCATCTTTAACAATCATCCGTGGAATCGGCGTTTACTTTCAATTCTCACCAAATAAGGACAGTGGGATGATCTCATCATTACCCAATTACAGGCGCTAGGCCATTTTTTAGCTCTTTTGGTCATACCGCCCCGCTCGGGATAGTTTTGCCAAGTTAGCTAATTATTAGAATGCTCAACACCGTAATCGACAAATGCTCATTTGCTCAAAAATTGGGGCCAAATCTTTCGGAAATGGAAGTCAGGACATTTGTAAGTATAAAAAAAGTTACTTGGGACCAGTTGCTGGCTTTTAAGGCTGAAATTATGCAGAAGTGATCTTTTTCAACTTCCCGGGGGGGTACTTGACCAATGTTTGGGTACAGGGGTGCCGCCGAGGGTTTGAAATCCTGACCCTGTTTAGGACAAAAATACGCTAAAACCCTACCCTGTGTAGGACAACAACCTCCATTTTAAGACCCTGTTTAGGACAAGCGACAAATGCACACTCGCTGGTTTTACAGGAATTTACACTGTTTAATAAGTCATTCAAACTGAAGAAAGCATGCTCGATGCGTCTAAAACCAAGTTGTTGCGTCTCTAGATCTACACTTGAACTAAACAAAAAGCCGTCCAAGCATTAAGCTCTAAATTAGCGTGGCAAAATGTCGTCATTGCATCTTAAGAAGGGCGAGTTTTTTTTAATTGCAAATCAAAGAGGAATGATGTCTTCAATTTTTGTATAACGAATAAGAGGAACTTATTTTTGAGGTTAATTTTATTTTGATTAAAGCACCAATAGAACTTTTACAGAGAAAAATATCCCTAAACAATATATATACCAGCGGGATCCCTCATGTCTGCTTGACACAGTAACATCTTTCTTTCATCGCGTTATCCAAGACAAAGAAACTATGCCTACCATATGTCGGTTTACTCAGATGATATTGCACAAATCAGCAAAAAAAAGGCGTCGCTTTTCTGCCGCTCTATCGCATGCTCTTTCAACTTCTCGCAGGCTCCGGGTCGCAGGCTAAGAAAAGAAAGAGACTGCTCGCAGTTTGGGTAAAGTCTCTCGGCTCGTAATAATATACCCTGTTTAGGACAGGTTCTAACCTGTTTAGGGCGGAAGCAAGTCGAATTGTATACCCTGTTTAGGACAGCGAGGCCAAAAAACCATACCCTATCCAGCGGCACGTCCCCGTATAGCCCAAATAAGGGAGTACCCCCCCCGGGGGTTCAACTTGTGCGTGATGAACGCCACGTTGTGAATAAATTATCGGCTATTCGCATGTCTCGCTCTGTTGTTTGTTTCGTTCTCTTTTGCAGCCTGCTGAGGTCAGTTTTTCGTCTAAATCACCCAAGAAAAGTTCGAAAATTATGTTCCCATTCAATTTTCAGCTGTCAGGAAAAAAATTCTTGATTTTTTTGACCGAAAAGTCGCGTATGTTATGTTCGTGTGATTCGGTTGCTATGGGCGACCGTCGCTTCCTTTGTTGCGTAAAGCGATGAACGAGGTCACAAGGAAAAATTTTAATTAATTCTGGTTTTGTCCGATTCGCTGAACTTTAACATAAAGAAGCTGGATTGTTCAAGAATAGATTTTACTACTGCCGATGTGTGGTAGCTATTTACGCGTTAAACATAGTTCGGACATGTCAATAAACCATCGACTGAGGAGTCCGCGTCCCATCGGCATTAATTTCGCAAACATTACTTCGGACATGTCAATAAACCATCGACTGATCCCATCGGCATTACTTCGGCTTTCCGAATTCCGTACTCACTCACTTACTTACAACACGCTGACAATATGGTTTCGCTTCTATGAAGCTGAAACCACTAAAAAAAGCATCATATCGGATCTAAAGATTCAAGATTCAAGATTCTTTATTTTGCACTATTTATATCATTAACTACAGCTAAAATAAAATAGAAAGGAGAAAATAAAGAGAACATAGTTTTATATATTGGAGAAAAAAGGAGAGGTGCGTAGTGACCATAGACCTACGACTCCCAAAATGCAGTCAATGCAAAAACAATGCAAAGGACCGCAAATGAAACGATATGGGTAGCATTCTCTGACTTGTAGGATTCTCAGCGGGGAAATAATTTGTAGGTCTTGGTAGTTCATCGAGGGGCACCTATATGCTGAAGCATGAGTCTCTCAGGTGAGTTTTGCTATCAAAGCCCGGGAGGGTTTGTCCAATACACCCAAAGTGAGTCGAGTCGTGTAACTTTGTTGTCGACTCGTCTTACTGGAAGCTATGAGTGAAGCCCGGCGGAAAGTTGCCACACGATGATGACCAGCTCTCAAATAGATATTAAAGTTCAAAAAGAAATAAAAATTGAAAAGGTAGAAATGACATCATCGAATTCTCATCCTCATCAGGCATAAGAGCTTCTAAATTTACATGTGCTTATAACTTTCCAGCTCGTTTGTTGAAATTTTAGTGCTTATGTAAATGTTTCTTACTCGGTTCAGAAAATCAGTCGACTAGATAGCCAAAGTAAGTTCCCGGAGTAAGTTCCACCGGATAAATCACTATTCAGTGATAAATGTTAACAAAACAAACCGCGCTATCCGCTGGTTAGTGATTTATTCAGTGGATAGCGTTATCCAGCCTTTGGACAACTGGGGCCAGATGTTTATACGATTTACCGGCCGCTGTATTGGACGACCAACTGAAGGTCCTCCAACATGGCGGCCCCATACTTAGCTCTATAATTTTGCGCGGAACATTTCGACGAAAATCTCAACTTTGGGACAACGCAACCGTCTTCTTTATTTATCATCTACAATATCACAATTTCTTGACTTTATACACTGCATGGTTTTTGATTTTATTTTTTATTGCGTGACAATGCACACATACTTCATACTCGTCACACAATCTTAGTAAGACTGCGCGATGACCCAAAAGCTCAGTATTCTTCACTGTGTAAACCGTTCTGAATGTGATCTGATGTCCGATTTTAACTAAACCAAAATGGGTTTGATTTAGGCCAAGGGAATAGTGGGGCTCAATCCTGTATATGATTATACTGAAATGACTTGTGAATAGATTTCACGTGTACGAACTGATAGTTTATAATTAATTCCTTTGAACTCTTTTGAATTTGTGCCTGATGCTAATGATTCACACGTGGCCGTGAAATCCACAAAAGCCGCTTAAGCATGGAATTCTTTATTAAATGCCGAACGTTTCTAAGCCACATTTGAAGTCTTTGAAAGATCTTGAAACTGTTAGGCATTCTCTAGCTATAAAAAGCGTGGTTCATAAACAGGTTAACTCTTAGTTTTATCAGCTATACGGTACAGCCTCCGTTTCACATGTTTCAGAATGATAATTTCAACTCGTTCCAACAACGAAGTCACCTCGCCAGCTCGCCATACATTGAAACTGATAAGAAGAGATAATTAATACATTAGGCAAGGTAAATAAACATAATCTTGAATTTTTAAAAAATAGAGTGAGGTCAGTATTCGAAAAATATTGGTATCAAAAACACTAACAACGAATATTATGTTGGAATATATTATGCCATTTGCGTAACCTGGTTGGATTGCCTGTTTGGTTTTATTGGACCACTAGCTACAGTGAGATGATGTCGTCAGTTTAAATTTACGTCCGAGCTTGTGATTGGTCACTGAGGCTCCTGCAGGGGTCTGAATGCGCGGTTAACTCAAACTAAATAACAGATCGGTCTGTGAAACGCCGTGACAGGAATATGGAGTAGTTGTACGCTCCTGGTGATGGGCTCCTGATTCAGTGTAATGAAACTGAAATTGATGCGTCTTCGCGATCAATAGCGAAGCGCGCGAGTGACGTCATGACTCAGACAAGACTCAGACAAACAAACTGGAATGTTGGATGATTTTGAAGATTTCTTTAAGGGCAAACGCCGGTGTTCCTAAACGGTGACTTGTGAAACAAAAATTTCGCTTATATTCCCTGTATTTCCCTCAGAACAAGCTTATGTCGACTGAGTCTCGCGGGGAATTCAGTGATTTGCATTCTATTTTAGACTTCGCGCGCTTTGCTATTCTCAGTAATCGTGCTCGCGAAAGATAATTATTTATGTACGTTTCTCACGTCACTTTCGTGAACATTTAACCAATTCACTAAGTAATTATAAACTTTTAAATGCCCCGCAAGTAGATTAATTCGAGTTTACATGCCTCCCCGAGTCGGGTTGCAGGTGAGAAATTATTAGACCTTCCATCATATAGGTCAGAAGATGGCTGATCTTGGTTGATCTGATCTGTATCAGTGACTGGAAAGCCTCGTTCAGGGATGAAAATATTCATTTTTCCGATTTCCATTCGTGAAACATGATTATTTCCAGAGGGTTTAGTTAGGGGTACCCTTAACCGAGAGCGTAACGTTGTGCGACAGAAAGAAACTAGAGAAAGACCTCATGTCGAGTTAGAAAAGTGTACTTGAAGCGACTGCAAAGAAAGAAACAAACCCGTTGCTCACGACCGTGCGTCAAATTCAGTGTCGTTTTTCACAATTCAAAATTGGAAGTTATCGTGAACTTTGCATTTCCGGTGTTTTATTCCTCGGTCTTGAAAAAAAAGGAATGCGCAGGAATGCGTTGAGACTTGTATTTAGAATGAGGAACTCATTTTCCAACATGTGCATTCAGAAAACCCGCGATTCACATGATTCATGCATGGTCATGTATGAGAAGCCGAAGTCAGTACGAATATAATATTAAACTAGGGGTTTCGAAGACAGATTGCAAGACCAAACAACTTTTTTACATGTCCCCCATGGGTTCGTCGAGTTCTTAGTCAAGCAGGGAGGGAGGTTCGGTAACCCGAGAGTAGACTAGCGGCTTGGGTTTCGCTTTGGGAGGCAAGGGGGCAAGCACGAGGCGAGGGTCTCTTTAGTTTTCTGAACACACGCCTTGACAGACGGATTTCCGTGTTATGTTGGCAGAGGTATGGTAATTTGTAAACATTTGTTTTGTATTCTTCTCTTACAAGTAAAACTAAGCAAAAAGGACAAATTTGGTCAGCTATGGAGAAAAAGTCATGGAAACTTTAAACTCGAATAAAGTCGACAGAAACAGAGCACTCATCACTGGCTTTTTGGGGAGTTAGACCTTTCTATTTTAGGGAGCCTTACCTCTGAATGCCCATTTTTCACTCCATTCTCTTTGACTGATCCAGCTTTGGGTTTCGGTTTGCTTGTAATGAAACCAATTTTAAGGTCTGTCATCAGAGAACTGAACTCTTTTAAACTCATAGATTTGTTGGAGCCATACTCTTTGAACAAACTATCAACAAAATACTTTGCTGCCGGTCCATTGATGCTACGAGCATCGTCATGCGAGAAAACGTGACAATCTGTTCTCGGAGTTAAGGCCAAAATGAACAGAAAAGCTACAACGCAAACGGCTTTCCTCGGAATTGACGCCAAAATAGGCAATAAAACTGCCACGCTGCAGACTTTCACTGATTCCATCGAAGCGACGTTCATTCGATCAATGCGACAGAGCCCAGTGGGAAAGTATTCTACAGAAGTGTTTATGCCACGCGTCAGTCACAGGGACGATTCACGAGACACACAGCTCGAGTTGTGTGTTACTACAAAATAAAGAGAACAATCTCATGTTGTTTTAAAAAAGTCACGGATTTTGGACCGCAACGGGTTGAGAACGTCACGCGCGAGATCAGACACCGTAGGTGAAAAAGATAGCTTTTAACAGATTAGAAAAGAGCCATTGTAATATATATTTTATTGAACTAACTTGTTCTGTCCGTATTGGGGTGTACTAGTCTCGTTCGTTTCCTTTGCAGGTTGCGGCTCGGTTCATAAACCCGTAAAAAAAGAATTCAACTGCTGATATTTCTCCAAAACAGACCTCACGGTGGTTCAATAACATATGTATGTACTGGCAAGCTGAGCGAACGTGCGAGCGGGCAAGATGGACCATATCCCAGTCTTGCGCTGTGATTGCAAGATTAGCTGCGCCCGCTAGCCCGCAGGACTGCCCTATTTATCCCGCAAGAAGAGTTTGTTCAAAATAAATCTTTTATTGGCGTTCGGTCAAAGCGGTTGGATACTGGCCTTGTTCTTTTTGGCGTGTTTCCTCAACTGAGTCCTGGTCCGTAACACGAACGCAAGAAAGAACTTAGCCGATATCCCAGGGGGCAAGCCATCTTGTCCCCTAGGGGCCGGAAGGGGGACTCCTATATAAAAGAACGGGGTGCTCTTTGTTTCTTTTAGTAGGCTCGATTACCAGCCGCTGGACACGAGAGCGCGGCGGAAATCGAGCCTAATCTTTTAGGGGTTAAAAAGTTGATTTGGTTCCATAGGAAGTTCAGCCTCAAAAGTTCCGTAGCGGAAACTTTCCCGCACCTTTTAGGGAACTAGGGTACTGAGCATAAAAAAAATGGATCTGAAGATATTTGAGAGTCAACTTTGCGAGTAATAGAAGGCATTCGAAACAATGGTTTTACTATTGCTATTGAAAAATTATGACAATTATGAAAGTGTCACGTCAGAACACTGCGAAAATTGGAGCAACGACTACCGTTGACTTACAAACTACTTAGCCATGACGAAAACGAAACCGACAAACTGACTTCTAATTGAGTGACTTAATTTTGACTAACAATAGACGGACCTCAAACCGACCAATTTGACAAACAAAAGACGGATCGAAACTGATAACAAACTTATCACGAGTCTTTCAGCCAATACCATCATGGTTAACTGACCAATCACTTTCAACGGACCAGACTTATAACATCATCGACTGACAACAACACTTACGCACTTGAATAGTTAATGTAACCCCTCTTATGCCTGATATCGATGAGGTTAACAATTTTGGTGACTCTTTAAATTTTAGGAAATGACGTCACGTGCAAGCCAAGAATAAACAGACTGGGTTTGAGCCAGGAAAGGTTTACAGTTGTTCAGTTCGAAGACCACAGTTGTAACTGATGTTGTTAACTTTGAGGTCACTGACCGTAATGACAAATGGCAATAATTAGCATGTCTAGCATAGCTTGGGGCTTTCGTAACATATATAGATTGCCTTTTTCTTTGATCACATAATCACTAAAGATATCAACACAGACTACAATGTTTGGACAAGGCGATCATTATTCGATCCATGCTATAGTGCAATTTCCGCATACACTTATTGTTATATAAGCTGGCTGTTTACATGACTACTGTCACCGTTCTGACAGAAAGGCGATACATCGTTACCCTTTCATTCGTTACCCATTTCGTTGCTATTGTTATCGTCACTGATACAATATTCCTCCGCGACCTGGGTTCCGTCTTGTTTATTTTCTCTCCTCAGTTATAAACAACTTATAACACAGGTGTTCGTCTTTAACTTTCAAATATAACTCGTACTAGTGTAAATCGTGATTGCACATGCTCGCATTCATACGATCACTAGCTAAATGAAACTTAGTTTTAAAATTGTCATTACGCCGTGATAAACAGTCATGACACGTACCCGGCCGTGATTAATCACTCTGCTAAGTCGTAGAACCGAGGGGAGAGAGAAAAAGTAACTTTTTTCTTTTTTCCTTTTTTTCTTTTTTCTCAGTCTCTCCTATGCACCTCCCGGCGAAAATCTGAAATAGAGCAACAGATTTAATGTCAAGGTAACCAAGCTCAACAAATTCTCCCAAACATTATGCAAATTCATGGAAGGCTTTTATAGGGGTCAAAGAATTGTGAATCAGCGAGGCATCACTACCTGATTAGCGTGGCGTATTCCGAGTCGAGGCAAGTTTGCGCGTGCTGTGTTCTCTCTGAGGTTTCGTGGCCTTCAAAAGAAAAGCTGAGAAAATCGTAATGGAAACAACTATGGCAGTTTACCAGTTTTTAGTTTTTGTTGCTCTTTCGGCGATTATTCAGCCGGAGGAATGTCACGCCGCAAGCGTGAATATATCGGCGCCCGAAACGTTTATCGGGAGCCTCTTCGACGAATTTGGCTCAAATAATTCCATGAATTCAGAACAGTTTAACTCACTGCTCAAGGAACTGAAGATCGGCTCTTCTTCAGAAGAACACGGCAGTGAACACGGCAGTGAACACGGCAGTGAACACGGCAGCGAGAATGGCAAGTCCAAGGTAAGGACGAATTAAAGTTCGGAATTTTGTATTGTTTTCTTGATGATTATTCAAGCCAACACAGAGAGTTATCCTTTTTAATTGTCTCCCTTCTTCGTTTGTTTCTTATGAGCTAATCTTAACTCTGGTAGGCTCGATTTCCGCAGCTCACTCGAGACTGGTCTATGTTCCTCTTTGAACAGACGGCTGAACGTTTCTTGAACAGTGGCTGGTAAACGAGCCTTTTAAACTGAATGCAGCTAAGAGCGTCATTCCTTTTCAACAAACTGCATCACTTAGCGCGTTGTATGACTTTGTATTATAAAAGCTCCGCAAGATCAGTGATAGACGCTGAATTCGTAATGCGGGAATTGATGGCGACTGACATTAAGACCATTGTAGGCAGTTTTATAACCGTGACATAAGATTGGAGGGCCTCATTGCCGGGGGTTTCCTTTGGCGGTCGATGATAGATTTTTGGCTATTTGAGGTACACGCTTTCCAAGCTGTCGTTGTGAGGAGTTATTTTTTATGTGAATGTCTAGTCTATTAACGTTTCCTTTGTAAATATTCAAACCGTTGTAACATAACGCCTTCATATGCTCAAAGTTCGCGTGATAAAACTCTATGGTAATAGAGAGATTAACTTGACGTTACGTCAAACGGCAAACGACAAAAATGAAACTTTTGCCGTCTGCGTTTAGCTCTTTGAACTGTATAGTGAAAATGTTTGTATTTGTGGTGAATAGTAGGAGACATTTTTCTATTTTTGTGATCTAATTAAGCATTAGGAGAAAAGAACACAACTTCAGAGGTCATCTTTGCCGTTTGCCGTTTGCCGTAAACGTCATACTAGTGAGTTTAAGCATGGCGTTTACGGCAGACGGTAAACGGCAAAGATGACCTCTGAGTTTATGTTCTTTTCTTCTAATCCTTAATCAAAACACATCAAATAGAAAAATGTCTCCTACTATTCACCACAAATACAAATATTTTCACTCTACTGTTCAAAAAGCTAAAGGCAGACGGCAAAAGTCATTTTTGCCGTTTGCCGTTTGGCGTAACGTCGAGCTTAATCTCTCTATTTACTAAGTAGACGACGGCGGCAACTACGTCAAGTTTCAGCTTGGGTAGCCTGTGGGACGGAATCGGACATCATATAAGCAAAACATAAATAGAAACGAATAAATCATTTAGTTTTGAAGATCATTTATGATGTCGTGATAAAGAAATATCTATTGTTTCATTAAGACAAGAGTTCTATTATTCATTACCATTCTTCTCCTGAGTTGTGCTGTTCTTGAATTCCACCTTTCTAAAACTGAGTTATATGAGGATAAAGGCACGACTTTTCTGCTACATCAATATTCGCCATCGACAACGTTTAAAAATGTAGATCTTGCAGCACTACAAAACAAATACAGCACAAGCACATATTGGAAAGTTACGCGAGAAATGCAAGTTATTTGAATTTCAGTGTATTTGGTAAATCAAGCGTTTAGATTTGTTCTTGTGCTCATCAAGAAGACTGATTTTTGCCAAACAGAGTGCAATGCTTTCTTTGTCGATCGCGTAACCAGAAGGTTCTTCAAAAATAACTTGCGCGGCTTCTAGCCTTGTTATCATAGGTGACCATCGAAAGCGTTCCATGGAGACAAAGAATCTGCATTGAGTTCAAACAGAGTTCGACTGGGAATGGATTTTAAATTCGATCAAAAAACCCTGAAAACTATCTCCGCTGTGCCTTTAGAACATTAAAACGTTGGTTGGTGTCACCTTTCTGCCGTTTGAATTTCCGTATGCCATTTGAGCGAGTTCTATTTTGGGCTCATCTGTCAAGCAATTTTAGAAACCCAGCCGGAGGTCACACAAAATAGGCTTTTGGAACATGCAGGAAAAGGATTGAATTGTTTCGGTTGCTTTTTGCGAACACTTTTGAATTGGTCTCCAAAGTTTGTCGACATCTCGTGCACATCTTTATTGACGTCTATTTGTAGACCAAACTGAGGAGTCACTTGGTTGACTGTTTCAGCGGTGGAAAGGTCGTCTGGGTCTCTGCATAACACTAGCGGCTGACTGTTATTTAAATATTACTAGTGTAGCCCTAAGATATCAGCTTACTTTGTATAAATAGCTTAGTTGTGTCTCATTTTTAAACGACTCCAAAATAAATAAATAAATAAATAAAAAATCAGCTACGAAGGCAATGCAAAGACTACTGCACAATCACAACAAGAAAGTAAAAAAAAAACAAGAGCGCCACTTGTGTTGTTTTGAAAACCATGCTACAAAAAAAGAACATACGCGCATTTAATGTCGCTCGCCTAAGACAGTGGAACATTTATCAAATCACGTCACTTACAACAAGTAATTTGCATACAGACAAGCAAACAAACTTCGTCTGAACAGCTTTTCCATCTCGATTACTTTACTCTCGTTCGAACAGCTATACTTTACTTGGCGGCGAGTTGGTTGGTGGCGAAACTCCCTGGTGGCAAGATGACCGGATACCGTGACAAGGGATCGAGAAAATAAAGCACATACACATATGATTCACATCTACCTCCCCTTTACCAGAAAATCAAGAGGATGGAAAGCGAAAGATGTGGAAGTTGAAAGATGTGAAAATTGTAGCAGCAGAAATCTCCCTTACAAATTCTGCACCGGTACGCATTAAATGTCTCTGGAGGGTTGACACTGTCGAAGACGCGTCCGACATCGCCGGATATGTGAAAATGCTAAAACTTAAGTTTAAATTCATGTTCGGATGAAAAGGAGTAGATCGTAGCATATATGAAATAAGTGTGTTCTACACTTTCCGTTTGTTTTAATTATTCTACAAGTTTTATAAACGATGATTTCTCTTCATCTGATTTAAGAATTCGACCACGGAGGCGAGACTGCTAAGAAATGACATAGTTGTGAAAGTCAGTAACATCTCCTGCACATCGTTTTACAAGAAAATCAGAGCAAAAATTCTCATTGGAATCCACGCGACATCCTCGTGTTGCTCGTGGCACAATGCACTCTTGTTAAATGCAATGCATTCTGGTAAAAAGTCATGAATTCGAGAATTCGTACTCCCTTTAACAAATTCTTTTAATTATAAACAGTGATTATGTTGCTGCTCGCTCGCTACGCTCAATCCGCAACAATTAATTTGACTTGTGTAAAAATTTGCCTTTCCTTTATTTCAGGGTCAAATTTCTGCTTGCAAAGCGTGTATTGAGTTCAAATTCTGGTTAAAAAAAAGGACACTTGCACGCAATATCTATTCACTCCCACAAAGCACCCAACCCAATAACAATTTCAATTGATTTCCTATCATAACTATTCAAATATCTTGTGCAAATGAATTCTTCACAGTTCAGTTCATAGGGTAACTGTTAGCATACTTAAAGTTGTTCTCCCCTTCGGCAGCATTATTACCATTTAGGTATACTAGTTTAAATATTACTAGTGCAGCCAAAGCTATGAAAGTGCTGCGGAAATTTGGGTCTTGTTTGCAAATTATAGAAGTGGGGATTGTATAGAGCTTGTGCAGAAATGTCAGTTTGTCATCAAGTTGTTTTGTTTGGTTAGGTCCCTGAAATAACCGCAGTTGTACAAATATGAATGAACACTTATGTAAATCGTGCCGAACTCAGAGAGAAACTAATCAGAGCAGAATCCCGTGCTGATCTTGTTGTTGGAAGGAAGTTTCAAGACGGAAAGCATGAACTAGTTTTCTATATTCCACATGAAACTTAGTACAGATATTTGCATGGATACTTTAACAAAGGTTTATACAGGGTTTATCGCAAACTCACACACGGAAAGAAGGACACACCACTGCTGTATAATCAAATGAATCTACTTTACCAGTCCGGGATCGTTATCATTTTTGATAACCATGTGACGTCATATAATGGCGGCCATTTCAAAAATTGGGAATTTTCGTATTCACTTCGCTTTGCTCGTTATTTGTTCGATTATGCTCGGGTGGTTTACCCATAACTCTATTCGATAAGTACCAAGAAAGGAAGAGCCTCGCGTGTTTTGAAGATGGTGGCTGAAGACCAGCGTAAACGATGTAAAATGCTAATCGTAAAGTGAAACAGCGCTTGCAATTTTGCGTACAGATCAGGTATGTTTTTCATTTTGTCATTAGATTTAAGTTGCTTGCAGATTTTTGCGACAATCACAAAAAATATGTCGTTAATCTTCACGCTATATACTTGCGATTTAATCTGTTTTTAGTGTTGTGCACGATCTGTGAAAAAAGTGCACGGGTTTGTTTTGATTTGCGATGTGCTGTTCGTAACGGCGGCCATATCTACATCTGTAATTGATGTGTTCCTAGGTATTGAGATGGCGGATGCTGGTACCCATAGAATCAAAACAGCAAATTTATGTCGATTTTGTAGCAAGACTGCGTCTTCGATTCAAAAAGGACTTCTGCAAGACCTAAAGAAAAATTCAAGCTTGAATTCGAACGACATGATATCGACATTGAAGAGGACAGCGATTTTATTCATCCCCGCCGGCCTAATGTTTGCCTGACGTACGTGAGGTGAGGTATTTTTATCGCCTGAGACGGTCAATCGGCAAATGCATTAAAAGGTAAGTTGCCTATATTTTTGAGTCCAAGATTCAATGTCCACACATTCGTGGTGCTGAGATATTTTCAAGAAATGCCGGCCAAACTAGGTCAGTTTTCTGGCACACCAGTCTGCCAGTACTGGGGATCTTTGAATATTTCGCTAAGCAAAAATCCTGTGGTTTTGGGAGGACATAGGTCATATGTCAGGTTGGCTTCCGCTGCAATCAGCGTGAAATTTGTAGAGTTTGACACCTCTGTTTTTTGCCAGGTTTCTTCTCTCTCGGCTCGTTTGTATTGCCAGATATGTTTTAAGCTCTCTAAATGTTAGCTCTGGAGGAACAAATATTCCGTGAACATGTTAGCTACTTGCATTTTACGTGTTACTATGCCGAGCCTGGCTGTTGAATTAAACTTATACTGTTTGTTATCACGCAAACTAAACGAAATTAAGTTGCAGCTCTTCAAGATGTATTTACTGTTACTTTTTCGTTTTTATTTACTACAGACTGTTGAACAAGCAGCTTCGCCCGCTACCAAGAAAATGAAGCCTGAGGGAAAATGGAAGCTATTATCATATTAGTGTCAATAAACAACGCTTTTGTGAACAGAATATTTGTTGTCTACCTTCGCTGTGTCATTTTACTCGCGGAACAAATATCACACGGTGTGGAAATTAAATTCGCAGTAACTTTGGACGAAGACAGTTTTCTTCCATACATTTCTGTTTTTATTCCATAATCCCATAACCTATTATGAAGCAAACCTAAATTTAATTCAATGACGCTGCATTGTGATGTTGTGAGTAGCCCCTTTCATCGCAGCGCCTCGTCGACCGGCATATTGAATTATACACTGTTGCTACCAAATAACGTCACGTGAACGAAATCCCGTGCAACGATTGGTTTATGGTTTGTTTTGGTGAGGTTATCAAAAATGATAACGATCCCGGACTGTTTACTGTTTGAATCAAGATTCCTATATACACAATGGTAGCTAACTTATACATGTTACAAAATACAGAGGGTAATAAGAGTTTCCTTTGGCATAAACAACTTAATTATGACATAGCCGCAATTTTACAGATATGGATGAACACTTACGTAAATCCTGCCGAAATAGGAACTAATCAAAGCAGAATCCCGTGCTTATCTTGTTGCTGGAAGGAACTAGTGTTCATACGTGTTCCTACAGGTTTTAAGACCGAAAGCACTAACTAGATTTCGATATTCCACGCGACACGTACGAATATTTGCAAGGTTTATATACATAGATCATATTTCCTGCTGTAATTATTCTACAATTATATGTCACGCCTGAAGAATTTTTGCTTATGGCGAGAGAGAGGACTGGACGCTGCATCGCTTTGCTTCGCTAAAGATTAACTTCTTGAAGTGCATTCTGGTTGGCTGAAAGCGAGGCTCATCCACAGCGCAGAGCATTGTGGCCGCTGAAAGCGAGGCTAAAATCGACAGCCAAATCTCAAATTTTCCTACCTTTCTTTTATATATAGGTTATGAACTGCTGCTACGCTCGCTGCGCTCGCTCCGCAGCAATAAAAAGGGATACAGTCACCTTTAGGACCGCAACTGGACTCTGGACACTACTTTCTTCACCTTTGAAAAAGGTATCGCCCCAACCTGGAATCAAAGTTTCATCTAGAAATCCGCTTCAATTTTTCGTAGTGTTCAGCTTGATTTCGCAATCGTTTTCTGAAGAACCTGTTTTTTGAGTTGTCGTTTATCTCATTCTATGATATTAATTTTATCAAATCTGGTTAACAACACCGTCCCCGTTGTATGCAAATTAGCTATGAAATGGTATCTAATGTGCATGTGCGCCAGCCGACTGTGTCCCTAATCTAGGTCCCCAGAGCCCTCGTTACCCAAATCCCGTCCCGAGAGCCGTCGTTACCGTTCCGCTGGACAAGGGCAACGAAGGCTCTGGGGACGAGATAAAACGAGAGATTGTTTGTTACAGTCCATGTGCACGGTATAGTTTATTTTTCTTTTTATGTTCTTGGCCGGGCGAGCGCATCAGTTTCCATCAAGCAAATAATTGATGTGGAAGTCCTGAGAGTTCAATAATTGTTTTATCTTTCGATCAGGAAGGTTGTTTTCAATTTTACGGCACTGAAGACACATTTAGAAGGCATTATATGCAGAAACAGACCATATCTTTGTAAGCAGTTATTTGTAGGTCACGACTGAAAAATACATCGAATAATAATTGTAACGATGCATGGGTCAGTTTTGTTGTAGTCAGTGATTAGCAAAATGACTTCTTCGAGTTTTCTTTTCAAAAAAGAACAAAACCTTTCGTTCATAATCAATGGGCTGCTTAACCTCTTGACTGCCAAGGGGCTTCCCTTTGACGAGTAAAATCGTCTGGCGTTAGACAGAGTAAAATCTATAAGTACGTCCTTGGCAGTGAAACGGTTAAGCTATGACATAACTGAACCTAGGACACATCGATAAATCCGAAATAAAAAATAAAAAAATTAGCCGGGGTTCAAGTTCTCCAGACAACAACACAGAACTTGGTCATTTCACATTGTTGTTTTGCATAAGACGGCAAAGAAATGTACAAAGGTTTTTAACGCGCGTGCACAGCTATTGATCTGTTACTGTTCTGTTTAAATGCGTGGACGTTATAAAAATTAATTCGCTGTCGTTTTCGAACTTCCATGTCCATTTCGTTTACGCAAAATTTTCCTTTAATTTTATAACATTACTAAAGAAGAATTAAAATAAGCTGCCGCCAAAGCTTAGTGTGGGAGATGTTCCCATACTAAGTGAAACTTAGTATGGGAAACACCCAAGTGAAAACCTCTTTAAAGAAACGATAAAAATATCAAATCTCAATTCAATTTTGTTCAGATAATAATAATGTCTTGAACATCTTAACTGTTATTCTTTTTTTAATTGACAGTGCTATACAGCCAAAGAACTGTTCGAATCCTTTTCTGTTGACTCCAGTGGATTGAATCGGAATGAATTTGAAAAAGTTTGCCCAGCAATAGTGCAGCAAATTGAAAGTCAAGCTTGTTTGGATGACAGTGAGGAACACGAAGAAGAAAAAAAGGAAAATATTGCCAGGGGTAAGGACTTGTTTGAATTTGTCAGTTGAATAGTCTTAGCCGGTTGTATGTACTATAATGATAAGTGATCTGATAACACACACATGAAAAAATTACTCGAATTCTGATTGGCTGAGAGCAGTGCAGTTCAAGTGTAATACCGGTGCAAAAAGTGTAATACTGACCAGTGCAAATTACACATTTTGTCATATAAAGCAATGACAAAAACATCTTTGAATTGCAAAAATTTTGCTAAAATTACGGAAACTCTGAAAAAACGTTTTCTCGAATGCGATAAAAATGGCTTCAAGAAACATCTTCCGGCACTTCTTCCGCGCAAATCTTTTCATGTTTGTATTATTAATAAGTAATCATACCGTTTTTCTCGTTCAATTTGGAATTAATTTGCACTTGTAAGTTTAGTTTAAAAAAGCTAAAATTGCACTCGCCGGAGCGGCTCGTGCAATTTCAACTTTTTGAAAAAGTCACTAGTGCAAATTAATTCCAAATTGAAGTCGGAACCGTATGATTAAATATACAAATACAAGAAGATATAGTAGAAATCTGCAAACTAGCTTGTAATCTTATGGCCCGTCTACAAGATCCATACAAACTGGGTCGTGTGGGTCCTGTGTCGGTATTTCGTAGCCTGTAAATTAGGTATTTCAATTTCTTTCAAACTTGACGTTGGCGAGGTTACTAATAAACATTTAAGCGCTATTAAGTTTTTCTTTCACTCTTTTTAAAACAAACCGTGGAAATAATTACCGTACGTGTCAGCCTGGAATGATCTTTGAATTGCTAATTTTTTTTACAAATTCGTTTGGACGACTGTCTTGTTAACGGTTCATTGTACATGTATCTTTTTCAGCATGGGGATTTGGGTTCTTGTCCGTGGCAATTATCAGCTGTGCATCTCTTCTTGGAGCTTTTGTTGTCCCATTCATGAACCAATCATTTTACAAGATTCTTCTGTTGTTTATGGTGTCGCTTGCTGTTGGTGTACTGAGTGGAAATGGATTCTTCCATCTTATTCCACACGTGAGCATTAAGCTAGGCACACACTAGGGGACTAGTCGCAGGGACTTATCCCTTAGTGTGTACAAACTAGACAATTGACTGATTTGTGGGACTATTGGTCCCTGCGACTAGTCCCAGAAGTCAAACCAGTTTATTCGTGGGACTAGTCGTAGGGACCAAAAATGTGGTCACTGCGACTAGAATTTCGATGCAAAATACGAGTACATACTAGGGGACTGGTCTCCGAAGCACGTCCTTGCGATTAGTCCCCTAGTGTGTGCCGACCTTTAAGAGAAACCTGTCAGCAATAATTAAATTAATAAATTTATGACAGTAACATTTTCTAATAAACATTTACTGTTGGCTTTATTATTTATGAGTGCATAACTAATACTTAGGTTAGAGCTGTGCTAATTTCACTGTGATGTTTTGTTTTAGTTGACAGTTTTGCTTTTAATTTAACAGACCTTTCATTTGCATGGCCTCGAAAATTTATGGAAAACTTTGGTGATTGTCGGTGGAATCTACTTGTTCTTTCTCCTGGAATATGTCATGAAAATGATCGTCAGGTTCAAAGAGAAGTCTGCGTCTGAAAACAAGGAAGGATTGGTTAGTCAATTTATGGATTAGCTTAATTACTGCAATGAATATAGCTCTGACATTCATCTGGGAACGGAAACACGAAAACACACAAGGGGATTACAATGTGAAATAATGACATTGTGCTAAACCTTCAAAAACACAGGATCTCTCGACTTATCCTTCTCTTCATTCTCCTCCTCCTCCTCCTCCTCCTCCCCCTCCTCCTCCTCCTCATCATCATCATCATCCTCATCATTATCATCGTCGTCATCATCATCATGTCTTTATCATACTCTTTATCATCATCTTCACCACCAACATACCATTTCATTTATTTGCCGCGCAATAAAATAAAAGTGAAATTTGATAGGTTGGAGAGACCTCCAAAAATTCAGCAGGCTGATAGAAGAGGCCAACTTAGTTGTTTTAAGGTCATTCCACTGAAATAGAACCTACACTGAGATTTTTCTCAAACTTTGCCAATTGATTGTTTATATTATAGGAGCTTAAATTTGGAAATAAAAATGAGGGGTCCCCATGTTCGTTTAGGAGCAACAGTACCTTGTTTATTCCATATAAATCCTTATAATGGCACCATGATTATAGTCACGATTGCTTGCTAAATTCACGTTTCCGACGATTGTTTTTTGCTCAACACTGAGAATTGGCCCATATTTATTTAACTTAGAGAAATTTACTACTCAATTCAAAATGACAGAAAAAAATAATAGGTCACCATAGTCGTTTTCGAGAAAATGACGATTTACCTCTTCGGCGAGGTCCAGTCGTAAAGAAAAAGCCGTCATTTTCTAATGCGCGCGCGCTAATCACGCGTAAAATTATGCGTAGTAGGGATGCGCAATGCAATACTGGAGAATGACCTTAAGCGCACACTGAAAATGTGAATTGTGGCGACAACTACGCCCTATAATACAATATACAATACAATACAATATACAATGCAATACAATATAATACAATACCCCTGATACAACACAATATAGGGGCGGATCTAGGGGGAGGGTGCAGGGGTGCGCACCCCACCCCCTCCCTGAGATGAAGCCTTTCTCTTCTTTTTCGCTTTTAAAATTTGTTTACCTCACGGGTCAGTGACGTCATTCCTTAGAGGTGCACCCCTTCCTAAGAAAAATCCTGGATCCACCCCTGCAATACAATACAGGACAGGAGAAGACAGAACAGTACAGTACAGTACAGTACAGTACAGTACAGTAAGGTACGGTACAGTACAGTACAGTACGTTACAGCACAGTACAGTACAGTACAGTACAATGCAATCTAATGCAATCAATGCAATGCAATACGATGCAATGCAATGCAGTGCAATGCAATACAATGCAATGCAGTGCAGTGCAGTGCAATACAAGTTTATTGTGGAATGCGCTAAACTATTCAGATGTGACATTACATAATGGAATGTCACCGCAGCTAATTGACAGG
>JAHPZR010027571.1:0-16384 GCA_019787425.1 Platygyra sinensis
GGTGAGTATTTATTGCTCGTACCCACAAAGTACGCCTGAATTGCAAGCTATGTACAGTCCGCAAGACTTTGTTGTACTAACACCCGCGTAAAACCGCTAACCCGCCTGTTACGAGACAAACCCTCAAAGACGTAAGCAATAAATACGAGTCTGTGTTTTTGTTCATACCTGACCCCCAGTAAATTTCCATATTAACAGGGGCGATTTCCTGTTGAAACTTAGGGGTGGTCCATTGGGGTGTGGTCCATTGGACAGGGGTCCATGGACAGGGTCCACGGGGTGCCTGCTCCATCGTGAACCAGGTCCATGGGGTGGTCCATGGGACCCAGGCCATGTTGTGTCATACGTCCGCTGCCACAGTTTTCCACAAGCTCAACCTTGGTTTTCATTAATCTTTGTTCACTGAAGTGTGAATGCAAAGGAAAGGTCTTTAAGCAACTTCATCATTCTTTAATATAAAGTCTCAAAGTGCCAACAAGACAATTTGCCCCAAATTTTGTCTGAACAGGACTAGATAAATCGTTATCAAATTTCAACGAAGCCACAACCTTAGCCACCGCACTTTACCTTCACTGTCAGAAAAAACTTTTCCCTCTACCATTCTTTTTATTTATTTTTTTATTAACGAAAAATTCACATTCATTTTCCCATCTTTGTCCTTGTGCTCACATCCAACCTTTTTCCATTTGATTATTGACAAACACCTGACCTGTGTTGACTTCAACTTCATGCACCAATTCCCATACTAAATCTTCACTTACTAAGCTGAAACCGCGTTGCACTCCCCGCTAGTGCTATTTTTAACATGGTTTTGGCCAATCGTTTTTCCTCCGCGGGGGGGGGCGGGAACAGTTTTTGTCGTTCAGCAGTCGTCTTCTTATCTGACATGATATTATAGAGTTTTTTCCAGTTGTGGCCTTTGTCACGACGGATTTGCAATGGTAACATGGCGCCTGCCCCAATCTGCAAAAATTTTGAGCTTTGAGGTGTTCATTCTGAGGTGACCTAAGGTCATCATCGCCCATCTGCATAGCTGGGATGGATCGCGTCGACCACCGATTACGTAAACATTACTTGTCTCAGTACATCGTGCTGACGAGGACCCAGTAAGGTCGACAACAGCTGTCCGGAGTTGCAAATCCTGTGCTTCAGCTTTTTGGCACTCTGTGACAGTATATATGAAATAATCAATATTTTGTACTGCGGTTTGTAGATGAAAAGTGAAGAGTGATCGTCGCAAGTAAATTCCAATTAAGTAATTGGACCCGGGGATTGGAAAGAACAAGCCTAAAAAAACTCAGGACTTTCCAATCGCTTAAAATTGGGAAATTTCCTGCGATGATCCACATCTTCACTTTCATTTACAACCCAGTACAAATATAATTATTTCAATATACAGGTATATTCACATCACTTCACTGCGCGGGAGAATATGAACTCAATAAATTGACCTCGCTCCCAGTGTGTGGCTTCGGCTTCCGTCTAGCCCAGTTGGTAGAGCATCGCACTCGGTATCGCGGAGGTCACGGGTTCGAATCCCGTTGAAGCCCTGATTTTTTTCAGGCTTCTTCTTTCCAATTGCTTAAAATTGGAAAACTGTTTACTGTGCGATTCATGATTCACTCATTCACATTGCAGTTCGAACTCTATCATATCGTTTGTCGAGTTAAAGCTTTTTTATGCAAGCCAATCAGCCCTGCATCCATATGCGTTTCGTTGTCTAGTCTTTCTACTTTTTAGCTGATCAGAATCTTTTAACTAGATGCTACATAAACCGGCGGTATGTTGTTGTTTTTTTTTTTTTGCGGTTCCTTTGCATTCGTTGCGGGGGGGGGGGGGGGGAGAATTTTTTTGTTGTCTTTTTATGCTGTTGAAAAAATTTAAGGATTGCGTATGGCATGTGCGTTGGACTTGGTGGTCTAGGAAAGGAAACATGTGACGCATTACAAGGCATTTTCCAGAGTAGTTCAGTTCACTATTTGAAGGGACTCAGATTCCATATTCACCATCTACTTGGATTGTATCCGAAAAGTCACGCACCATTCTCCTTTTTTGATCTTGCCTCCATCAAGCTTCTGGTTTCATGTGACGTCAAGCATTTTTCAACGTTACAACATAGCAATCCATTACTGGGCGTTTGAGGTGTCCATCAAGACCATAAAACCTTTACTCAAAACTTCGCCTTTTACGAGGTTTAAGCTCGATAGGTTTCCTCACTTTCTTTGAGAGGACATTTGCAATTTCCAAGTTTAGGCGTGTGCGTGACGTTAAATGGCGGCTCCGGAGAAGGAATCACCACGTATGGTACAAAGGAAGCAGTAGCGCTTGACGTTTTTGGTAACTGAAACAGTTCTTGCAACTAGAAGAAGTATTTACTTTCAATGTATCAGAACTCTAGAGTAATAATTTTTCGTTTCAGTGGCAAAACTCAATGACAGATGTATCTGTTGGTTTCCGGCCGCCATGTTGGTGCCCCTCGGAAGGGCACCAACATGGCGGCTTCATACAAAGCGCTATAAACTTAGGTCAGTTAGGTGAAACTGTTTACCGAATAACACGGCAAAGAAAACCTGCACAGACCTAAATCTCGGCGATGTTTTTTGTCTATCAATTATCTATCATATACCTGATTCTTGACTTAATTTATTGAATGGTTACGATTTTATTCTCGATGCAAACCACCAATTAGCAGGTCGTGGAAGTCTGAGACTGAAATTAATATGAAGGCCTGGGTACCAAGCTTATTCCTTCGTGGCCTGCGAGCCTGCGGGCACGTCAATGTCAACTTGGCACTTTCACGTGTACGAATACACGCATGTGTTTAAAAGCGTCTTTAGGATATTTTGGTGCATTGTAGTATCGATCGAACATAGTTTCGATGGATTCAGCGAAAGCCGGCTGCGTTGTAGCCTTTTTGTTCATTTTGGCTTTAATTCCGAGAACAGATTGTCACGTTTTCTCGCATGACGACGCTCGTAGCATCAATGGACCGGCAGCCAAGTCTTTTGTTGATAGTTTGTTCGAGGAGTATGGCTCCAACAAATCTATGAGTTTAAAAGAGTTCAGTTCTCTGATGAAGGAACTTAAAATTGGTTTCATTACAAGCGAAGCGCAAACCAAAGCTGGATCAGTCAAAGAGAATGGAGTGAAAAATGGGCATTCAGAGGTAAGACTATTAAATTTTAGATCGAATCTCTTCGAGCTCCATGCTCTTGTATTCGTTTCGCAAACTAAATAATTCAAGCTTTGTACAACATAAAGAAATGTTTCTACTGAATTACATCTCCCTTATGTAAAGCCAAAATTTCCTTTTTGCTTCGTTTAACTTAAGCTTAAGTTTATTAGAAAAGCACGTTTGTTCAAAGTACAATGAAGCTAAAACATTTAAAGCATCGAACTAGCTGGACTCTTACAATTTAAACTGCTGCTTTGCAGACGACATTTTTTCCTCAGTGAAAATTAGTAGATATTTTCTCAAGCAGCAAAAGAAAAGATGAAAAAATAAATCGGTCTCTGGACTTTTGAATTCATTTGACGTGTAACTTTTACCTGCATGTAGTTTGTAATTAATTCCGAAACCCGGGTTCTTTTTGTCCCTGATGTCAATGATTCACACGTGGCGGTTAAATCCACAAAAGGTCAGTGCATGGAATTTTTTATTAAAATCCCTAGAAACTGAGTTAAGTTTGAAACTGTTTAGGTGATTTCTGGATTGAATAACAAAAACAAAGAGAGACTTCTTGCTTGATTGAGGGTCGTGGGGTATTAGAGAGGTTAAGCATGACGTTTACGGCAAACGGCAAACGGCAGAAATGAAACTTTTGCCGTCGTCTGTCTTCAGCTCTCTGTACAGTAGAATCAAAATATTTGTATTTGCAGTGAGTAGTAAGAGACACTTTTCTATTTTTGTATGATTTATTTAAGGATTACAAGAATAGAATAGAAAATCAGCAGTGACCTTTGCCGTTCGCCGTCTGCCGTAAACGTCATGCTTAAACTCACTATTCTTGTTTTCCGTGAAACGTGAAACTTCATGATCCGTGACCTGAAGGTTTTGCGTGACCCGTGAAAAACTTGAATTATCAACCGATATTCGTGATTTTACCACTCTGTTCTACGTGACTTTTGAGGTGCAAGTCCTCCTTCAAGTGGTTTATAGTCTATCAAGAGTGACTTAAGGTATTCGATTTGCAATATGGATACCTTGACTTAGCCATTCGCGACTTAGCTTTCTTTTAACACTGTTTCTAGAGTAAAAACAGGTCATTAGAAAAGAGCATCTTACCTGCTTATTTTCGCGATTCAGGAAAACGATATTTTTATATCCATGATCCTTTATTTTTTCTGTTTGTGAACTATGTCAGAGACCCCCACTGTACGACCCTCTTGATCATAACGCCTCGCTTCTTTCCGGTAATCGATCAACTACATTATTTCACCTTTATGCAGGCAGTATGAAACTTTAATTAGCAGTGCTCTATTTGTAATACTTCAGGTCAAGGCTAAATCTGCTCTTAACAGACTCTGCAAGCAATATTTTGAAATTATTATAGTGATTATTTTTTATATGAATTGCAATGTGTAATATTTCCAGAAAATATCTTTACATGTACATGTGCACCTCTCCCATGGAAGGGATTTTTTCTTAGAGCCCTCCCCCCACCCCCAGGAAATTCCAATCCCTTCTATGGGGAAGTATGGATATTTTCTGGAGCTGCCCCATTTATTTATTTATTTGTATTTTTGTTACATGGTAGTCAAATTTCAGTGGATTAAAACTGGTTGAAAAATTAATGTCTTCATAGTGAGGGAAGACAAATATAAAACCCCTTGATTTTGATAAACCTGTTCGCCAATGAACGGTGCTCCTGATTGGTGCAGTGTGATCATCTAATGTTGATTGACAAGGGTGTTACATTCGCTTGAATGATTCCAGGAATAACTTGAGTTTGACTTGCACAATGCTACAGGGGAAGGTGTGTGGAACTGCGCTAGCCCCAGTGAAGATTTATTAGACTTCAGGTGAATGGTATTTAACTTAGAACACAGCATCTTTAAAAGCTTGAAGGTAAACGCTCCAGGATGCGGGCGGCCAGGTGGTGCTAGTGATCCAGGTGTTTTTGACGTACTCGGTCAACTCCTGTAAAGGTCTAGTTAGGGTAAAGACTCGACAAAGGCTTTTAAACTCTTTTAGCTGCTGTTTTAAATACCAATCGCGCTCAAAGATCAAACAGGAACCAGAAAAGGAGGACCAATCTTTGATAGGCCTTTATGGCAAACCTGCTTAGCTTAACTGAGTTGATTTTGTGTCCAGATAACGTGAAGCCAGAGTTTAGAACTCAGTAACTGGTTGTTGTTTTCCCTGCAAAAGCAAATTTACTTGAGCTGACAAAATTACAACAAAGGCTTCTGATCAGACATCTGTCAGTTCTACAGTCAGTTCCACATTGTATGATTTTTCTGGCAGCAAGGGAATAAAAGGACTGTCCAGATAATGAATGGTTAAAGTTAAACCACAGGAAAAGCTTGTCTTAAGCTGACGCTTATCATAAAGAGCATGCATCACATTAACCTGCATTTCTAGACATACATATCTGTAAGCTGAACATTTGGGTTATTATTGCCTTGCAAACGGGTATGTATGGGGATCTGCGGACAAGTATTCGGTCTCTTGCCCTGCCACGTGACCCCCTGCTTTGTTGATTTTTTAAAATGGAATGCTTGCTATGCGGGCTAAGCTTACATGTTCATTTTGTACACTAACTCATTTCCTTGCTGGACCCAGTTCTTCAATAGGGTGCATGTAGTTAACCCTAACATGATCACCTGATAACATGTCTAAACACTCTTGACTTGTAGATATATAAGTCATATTTACAGTTATATTTTGGTTTCTATTATTTTGTTTCAGTGTTACCCAGCCAAAGTACTGTTTGAATCCTTTTCTGTTGACTCTGATGGGCTGAATCCAGAGAAATTTGAAAAAATATGCCCAGCACTTGTGGAGCAAATTGAGAGTAAGGCATGTTTGGTGGAAAATGAAGAAGAGGTCAAAAAAGATACAACACAAAGTAAATCTCAAGGTTGGTATCGTGTCCAAACTCACCATCACTCCCTGAACATCCAAGCATCTCTTGGATGCAAATTATATTCTATAGTGGTTGTCTAATTTCCTGAATAATTAATTTTAAGTGCCCATAATGTCAAAATTGTTTATTTTCACCCAACAAACTTCTGGGGAAAAAAATTGATTTGGGGAAAATGCATTTTTTTAATATTTTCCAAAATGTTCAAATATGCCATCATTTTGGTCTACCATTCGCACATGTCTTCCCTTGGTTTGGAAATAGTTGTGATGTTGATTCAGGAGTTATCTTGCTTGTTTTAACTCTGTAAATTTAGCTTTGTAGGTCATACAAAATGCTGGAATGGAACATTTTGTATGGACTACGAAGCTAAATATATATAGGAAAAACAAGAGAGATATAAGTCAAGCCTGAAGTCACTCATTCCTGAAGCTATGTCACAACTCTGAGCATGTCAATCTTGTGATCAGCTGTAAGGGTCGAATTGCAAGAAAATAGAATTTTCCGGTTTTTAAAAATTCATGAACAAAATCATGTTTTATCCAAATCGAAAATGTTTTAAATTCTGAGAAGTTCATTGTGTGAAATATAGGATCCGATGGGAAAATAAAGATTCATTGCATGAAATATACACGCAGGTTCAGATGGGAAAATAAAGATTCATTGCATGAAATATAGGATCAGATGGGAATTAAGGAAGAAACTGTTTTTTTTAGGGAAGTTTGAGTTTTGTTGAATTTTTATGGTTGAATCAACCCCAACTTTTTCACAGTGGGCTGTTTTAGTGGTTTGACCAGAGGTCTGTACAGCTACATGTACGGTATTTATACAAGCCTTCACACTTTTCACAAAATTGGTAGTCATAATTTGGATTTAGACCAGTGTCTTTTGGGTAATAGCCCCCTCTCTACAATGGTGTCCACTTTCTTGTCTCCAAGCAAAGGTGGCCATTATGAAGAGGTTTGACTACTGTATAATTTATTAATTTTATTTTTCAGCATGGGGATTTGGGTTCTTGTCAGTAACCATTATCAGCTGTGCATCTCTTCTTGGAGCATTTGTCGTCCCATTTATGAACCAATCATTTTACAAGATTCTTCTGTTGTTTATGGTGTCCCTTGCTGTTGGTGTGCTAAGTGGAAGTGGAGTTTTCCATCTTATCCCGCACGTAAGTATTTTCTGAAAGCCTTTTATAGTTAATCCCGTCCCACGGAATTGCCTTGAGGTTTCTTGTTATTATTATATTAGAATCATGCCACTGAAAATGTTTGGTGCAATTTTAGCCAGTATGCTAGAAAATGTTAAATTTCACAAGTATGACAGCCTTGATCAGTTAATTAAAATTAGGCGATTATCAGATGAGTGTACAGCAGCATTTATACAGCTCAGTTTTCAAATGAGTCGCACAGCAGCTCTCGTAAGGTCTCACATGAATGGCTGGCTACCCTTTGAGAGTACAATAGAACAAACAACAGAAGCAATGCCCCTGTCCCTAAAACAATTAAACAGCTGCTGCAATGATGAAACTATAGCAGCTTTCGACAACTGCCTCAGACACCTCTGTGAAATGAAAGTGTGTGGTCTAGTCACTCGGTCATGATCGGTGAGTTCATAGACCACATTCATGTACCATTGATCTGAAAGAGAAAGTGCAACAATTGTCTTGAAAATAGTTCACTAAGTTATACTTTTAGAAATCTAGTTTGTTTGACATTTTCTTGCAGAGCTTTGGATTTGGTCTTGATGGTGATATGTCATATTTATGGAGATGCCTGGTCATTGTCAGTGGGATTTATTTATTCTTTTTCCTGGAATATGTCATGAAAATGATCGTCAGATTCAAGCAGAAGTCTATGTGCAATCATGATAGCGAAAAAACACTAGTAAGTTAAAAGTTATTGTGGACACATGGTTATATTATTGAAACACTTGGCAAATTGCACAGCACTCGAAAGGTGAGGGAGTGCATGAGGGATGCATGGCAGGCTGCTTTATACAGGTGGGATGGATAGGTGTATGCACAGTGTAGTAAACTGACCATCTTGAACTTCCTTGTCAGATTAATCATTTACAATGACCATACATCAGTCAGACCTGTCATGTTTGTTTGCAAACCAACACAAAATATGCACCTGTCCGGGTCACCCCAAACGCAGACCATGCAGACTCAGGGTTCGTACAGGTCATGGAAAACCTGGAAAGTCATGGAATTTTACAATTTCATTTTCCAGGCCTGGAAAGTCCTGAAATTTAGGTGTAGGTCATGGAAAGTCATGGAAAATCAGTATGTTTTTCTATGAATGAAAGGCATTAAGATCCAAAGTTGAAAAATTAATTGGCAAGTCCAAAAATCAAAATATGTAATTTCAGCTGAATAAATGATTCTTTTGACACTACTGCTGGAGGGAAATAGCTTAACTTAGGTCATGGAATATTTCAAAAAGTTATGAAAAAAGTCATGGAAAGTCATGGAATTTTGACAGGTCATAAGTGTACGAACCCTGAGACTGCAGACTGTGTACACCGTGCAGACCTTTTTTCGGTTCAATCTACAGTTACAAAATAGTGTTCAATATTTCCTGATGTTTGTTATTAATCCACAAGCTGCACAAACTTGACATCTGAATGTTGATTCAATAGACAAACGCGTTTAACAGACTTTGTATGGGAAATTCCCTTTACTAGTCCTAAATATACTAAAATCATGCATAAAATTAAACTTCCATACATTCTGGGTGCAAATATGTGTCAATTTTTTATGGGTTTGTGGTCTGTGGTTTCCGTAGTCTCCTTCGCAGCAGAGTCTACATTGTACAACATGTCAACCATCACGCTTGCTCTGTATGTGACTGTTGACGTGTTATAGACTTTGCAAAGGAAACTCCATTTAGTCCTAAATGTGCTTAAGTAAAGATATGATAAATTGTAGAAATAAACCTTACTTGTGATGTAATGTCACACGCAGCATGTGCATTTTCTATGCTCTTGGTTTACAAAATGTAATATCCAAATGGCTGTTATGAGGCATGACCTTGATCACGCCAAAAAAGCCGAGCTCACAGAAAACCGAATAGCATTTAAACTTCTCAGTGCAGTATGGCTGTTGTAATGAGTTGATGCGATGGCTAATTTATATGGGCTTTATATGGCAGTTGTGTTTTATGGGACTTAGACTACGAGTAGAGCCTCTTTCGCTAGGCCCGTCGTGTTCGCTTGCTACATCATGCGTGATGCATATAAAAAAAATCTCACGCAAGCATTTTTTCCAACAGACTAAGCAAATGAAACAATACTGCAATACTCCAGTCTAATAGCGATTCTGTGCTTTGTGAAGCAAAAGCGATTTGTGGGACGATGTCACCTAGAGGTTAACAGAGACTAAGGAAATCGAACAAAAAAAAACCAAGAACAAAAAGCAAAAATTGGCACAATTTGCGCCCAGAATGTGTGGAAGTTTAATTTTATGCTTGATTTTAGTATATTTAGGACTAGTAAAGGGAATTTCCCATACAAAGTCTGTTAAACGCGTTTGTCTATTGAATCAACATTCAGATGTCAACTTTGTGCGGCCTGTGGATATATTGAACACTATTTTGTAACTGTAGAACCAAAAAAGGTGAGTCAAGTGTTGGAAAAAAAGTACTCAGTCTGCACGGTCTGCACGGTCTGCACGGTCTGCACAGTCTGCATGGTCTGCAGTCTGCATGGTCTGCACAGTCTGCATGGTCTGCGTGGTCTGCACGGTCTGCAGTCTGCATGATCGCAGTCTGCATGGTCTGCGTTTTGGGGTGACCCCACCTATCCAGTGATAAATATTTTAAAAAAAACCATTGTCAGTAATGGTGTCTGATTAAGTGTACTGTGTGTGTATAATGTTCATAAAAAATTATGTCAAATATAAAGTAGGTAGGATTTTTGTCATGCATGTTCAATTTCCATAAAGTATTTAACACTTTGACACAAAACAACTGGAATTTTTGTTTCTTCACTTGTTTAGTGGAAGAGTATAGTCACAGTGTTGGGACTGAAAGGAGGAAGTTTTAGTCGCCAAACAGTTAATTCACAAATTCACCCAATCTTATTGAAAAAACATAAAATTTCTTTCATTGTAAGTCAGACAAGGAAATAATTATTTCAGGCAGGTATAAAAGTTGGACCGGATCAGCTAGGACCACCAGTCTAAGTTGAATCAACTCGGATCATCTCAGATCATGAAAAAAAAATACAATTTAATGAAATTGAAACTTTTACCCATTTGAAGGTTTAAATTTCGGTCAAAACTGGGCCAAATTAAGAAAGACTCGCGACGTTTCTCCGTGTTGTGCTGTGCAGTCAAGCCGCCATTTTGTATTCTTAGTGCCAGTTCCTCTCGGACTTGTCTCGTGTTTATCCACCCCTGATCCCACCGCGTCAATCCCATGATCATAGACCCAGATGAAGGTAAAATTTAGGCCATCTTTGTCACTAAATTTGCATCCGTCCACCAAAATGATAGTTTCAGTTTGAGAATGTAGATACAGGGCATCTGACATGATATGGTGGTGTGGATCTGCATAATTCGCATGCTTCTGCATCTTCCGCATCCTTGGGACATTTTTTCCGCACAAAACTAGAAAATTGCCACATATTTGCAGGAATTAGCAACTGCTTACCATCTTCAGAAGCAAAATAGTGAAGAGACTTATCATTTTGAAGAAGTTCTTAATGCAAAACAGTGACCAAAACACGCCTTTTTGTTCGTAAACAATTTTAGACCTCCAGGCATTTCATGCGTCTTCTGGTGATGGGCCTGGGTTTCTAGTTTTTGGACTTCCGGTATCCAGTTTTCCTTCGATTTAATGCCTGGTTGCTAAGCTTCAGATAAAAAAACTATGGAAAAACTGCGTTGAATGAAGAAATACCTGCCCATGAATGGCAGCAAAAGGTCAAACATGTCATGAAGGAGTTAAATTCTTGGAAAGACATAAAGTAAACTTGAATTTTATACCTTTGAAAAAGCCAAGGTAACAACGTTATTAATTTTAGAAATTTCCACATAATCTGGCGTCTTTTCCGCATAATCATCACTTTCTTCTGCATAATATTGCCAAAAATTTCCGCATAATTTTCCTTTTTTTTCCACACCCTATCAGATGGGCTGTAGATACTTGCTTATTTTTCACAGCTATAAGATAATGTTATGCTTACCAAATTTCTGAGAAGCAAAAAATGTTGTAAAAACACTTGGCTGCTCGAATATGAAAATAAACATTTTTCTTGCTTTATGAGCTTCTATATCCTGAAAACAGAACAGAAAAGACTGAATCTAGAATTAACTGCAACTTCTTTTGTACATGTAAACAGAGGGATTGCATTACATTCCTCATGGCAGTAATTGGGTCCTAATATCGTGACAAAATGAAACCTTTATCCAAAGTTACGGATCTCGTCACTTCCAAACACGACTCACTACACATTATTCAATAATTAGCGAGATTCTAAACATAAAATACGGTGATCTGAAGAGTATTTTAGTTGCATTTTAGCAACAGGTTTATGTTCGAGTTAGTGTGATAACTATTTAGTTTCTGCTGTAGGTGTGGATGTAGATATTGCGAAGCTCACGTGAGTTTGTTCAGATTAATTTTTCACGCTAACAATAAAATTACTTTCTTGATTTCTTGAAATGCCTTTCGGATCTTTGTCCTCCTCAAAAACTATCTTAAGGATCTTTGAAAATCATTTCAAGTTCGTTCGTATAAAACGTCAACCATTTTGGACTGAAGTCCCTTGTCGTCCTTTTCCTGTTCTCAAAGTTAGGAGCAAAATGGGAGGAAAGCGAATTTCTGCGAAATCGCACTGTGCAACAGAAATGGGTTATAACTGAAACTATCAATTTGCTGGAGAGATGCAACTTTTCATTGGGAAAGATTTACCTTCATGTGCAGGGTCTTGACGTGGCGGGGATCAGGGATGGATAAACAGGAGATGAGTCCAAGAGGAACTGGCACTTAGAATACAAAATGGTGGCTTGACTATACAGCACGACATGGAGAAATGTCACGAGCCTTTCATAATTTGACCGATTTTTGACTGGAATTAACCTATAAATGGGTAAAAGTTTCAATTTTATTTAAGTTTACGTTTTTTTCATGATCCGAGACAATCCGAGTTGATCTGACCCGGACTGGCAGTCCGAGTTGATCCAGTCTGACTTTTGTACCTGCCTGAAATATTTCAGAGCTATGGTTAAATAAATAAATGGCATGCAATGAATGCAGAAGCGATGATATTAAACTGCCATTTCTAAAATTCTGTCTAGAAAATTGGAAAATAAACAAACAAACAGATGTTTAAATGCAACTAGAAGACAATGGCCTGATTTATACTGTAGACGGATCATCTGTCCAGACAGATCATTCGTCGAGAGGGATCATTTGTCTAGTATAAATACAGAAAGGACTATGAGACGAACTATCAGTGTGATCTTGTGACTCATCCTGGGTCAATACTGGACGGGTCTTCTTCTGCTGGCTTCTTTAAACGAGGTGTAGTTTTCATGGATAGTTTGTCTGCTTCCCGCATTCATACACAGCGACGGATCATCCATCTTGACAAGTTATTTACGATGATTCGCCTGACAAGACGGACTCTCATGATAGCTTGTCTGGATGTATGATCCGTCTGCTTGCCCGTATTTATACACAGACGGATAATCAGATGAACTACCGTTCTTTGCCCAAGCTTGTCCTAAATGGATGATCCCTCTCTATTATAAATTGGGCTAATGAAGAAAATACAACGATCACTCCATGTTCTGAACAAAGCTGAAAATAATACTTGTAAATACTCAACATCTTGTTAAATCACGATTTTTGTCTGAGCAAAATATTTTGTTAGTGGTTGTTAGAAAAATTATTGTTGAACTGACACAATTGAGGCACATTTACAGTAAGGACACTCGAACCGTGAACACTTGACATTTTTCTGTACTTTTTTTTTTTGACAATTAAGAAATAATGGCTTTCCTTATGATGAATAGTGTTACATGTTTCGCATTTTGTAAGTGTAAAAACATTTAATACTCTTATCAAAAGGTCGAGCCCGCATTCTATAGTCAATAAAAAAATGTACAAACAAATATCAAGTGTTCATGGTTCGAGTGTCCTCACTGTAATAGTTTTTATTGTATTTATTGTATTTTAATTGCTTTTTAAGGAAAATGGCAAGCCAAAAAGTGAAATTCCTGGTGCTGGCATTGCTGATGTTCAACTTCAACTTTACAATGTCAACCAAGATAATCACCTTGGTCTCAGTAACATGTGTATGAGTCATGAATTACCAGACATCCATTTCACTGGAAATGGAGTGAAACATAACAGCACTTCAGATGATCCTAAGAAGGTATTCAATACTGTGTACAGGTCATGCACTTTGCCTTGGTGTGCTGAGTATTTATAATGATACTCACATTTCATTTCATAATTTATAAAATAAGTTAAAACAAAGAATATCATGACCATGACAATGGTTGGATATCTGATCTCAATTAGCATAGACTTTTAGGGTGTTACAAAAACGAAGACCCTCAAAACGAAAACCTAAGACGCGGTCTTCACTTTCGTAATGAGAAAACAAAGACCCTGGTCTTAGTTGGGGGCTAATTTGGCATTTTAATTCTTGAGAATTTCCTCGGGTAAACATGCCACGCATATTACTCTCACTGGAACTGTAGGCAGAATTTGATTTATAGTTTAAGATTTTGGACAGAATAACAAAGAACGTGTTCTGTATAGGAAATGACTCTTGGGTTCTGTCAATAAATAATTCATGTCCACTATATTTTGTAGCTAAAATAGATTCTAACAGTCGATAAGCCTTCTTCTGCTTGAAAATTCTCGTTGAAAAGTGAGCAGTTGTTTTTTTTTAACGCAGGGGTGACATTTCCAAACATGTCAAAGTTCATCAAAAATATGCACTGCGTGCTGGTGTTTCAATCAAATGTGGTCAAACGTTAGTGTTTGATATATTATGGACATGTACATGCTGAACAATGCTAATGGGATTCCGAGAAGGCTGCCATCATATGTCGTGTGAAAACGCTTTATAATTATTAGGTATGAATTGTAATTAATATTCTAGTGGAATAGTAACATTTGGCCCTATGTAATTTCATACTAAATAGTTTGCTAATGTTGTCAATAACATACTTTAACACAGGCTGTTGTGGAAAACGGTACATTATCTGTGGAAGAGAAAAAAGTGGCGCCTGTTGCATGGATGATAATCATTGGTGATGGCCTTCATAATTTTATTGATGGCTTAGCCATTGGAGCATCTTTTTCTGGATCAACTTTTGTGGGCGTCAGTACAGCACTGGCAATATTTTGTGAAGAGCTTCCTCATGAACTAGGTAACAACAGCTAAATTGAAACATACATGTACATACATTTATTTGTTAGCTCTCTATTTAGTTCTTTAGGTACATGTATATATTTCAATTGATGTACAAGCTTAATGTAGCTTGTACATTTACGTACATGTAGATGTAGTGGGAGCTGTGGTGGCCTCATGGTGAGTGCACATGGCTATTTGGATCAAAAACACAGCACAATGTCTCCAGCAAGGGCTCAGACCCAGACTGGTCGATTCTAGAGTCAAGTGCACTAGCCATGTCTGCTGCGGGCATGTTTAAAACACGAAATGGCGAAATGGAACTGAGGACAAGAGCCAAAGTAAAGTATTGTCATTCCACTGAAATCTCCATCTGTTGCAGAATCTACATTCTACAATCACAAATCGACCATCACAGACCTTTCGATAATTTAGTCTCCAGTCTCTCTCTGTTAACAGGACGCAGATTGACGCCAAGGATATTCCTCATCAAAATGGGGGGTTATGGGAAGAACTCGTATTTACCATCAAGCAACGGCTGTGGCGTATTGCTTTGTCAGCTCCAGCAATCACATGAAATGGATTATGAAAATGGAACCCACTTCACGATGAAGTTCACACAAGATATTTGGCAAATTGATACTTTCCACGGAAACGGAGTGACGTGGGATGTTTATATCAAATAGATACAAAGTAAGCTTTGTAGCGCTTTGCAGTTTTGCAAATCAACACAGAAAAATTGTAAAGAAATAAGTAAACAAAACAATTACAGGTACCAAGACTGAAAAAATTCTTCCCCACACCAAAGTGTCCACACCCCCACCCCTCTCCCCCTATACTCAAAATTAAATGCTCCGTCCCCAAACAGAATAGATCGGGCAACAATTACAACCGTTACTGGAGCGGTAATAGCTTATAACTTTGCCTCTTATCTTTAGTACCATTTTGTCATTTTGCCATTTCGCTATTTCGTCATTTCGCCATTTCTTGTTTTAAACACATCCGTCTGCTGCACCCGCTATTAGTGGTGCTATGCTATTGTCATGCTGTTATTGGGCTCTGAAGGTGCTGCACCTGAGTAAATGGGATTAAATGTTTACCATATCTTGAATGCACCACCAAATTAGGTCACTTTCAGTAATTCAAAAGCTCATTTTGTTTCAGTCATGACTTATTTTGCAAACGAAGTACAACAAAAACTCAATAATCAGAAAATAGTACAAATTAACTGCCCGACTTATCTCCGGTTTCACTGTTTGCCGACTAAATAAACAGTTAACTGACTAAATGGCTTATTCTTAGCTCTTGACAAATGGCTTATTCTTAGCCCCTGTACAAATTTAATTGTAGGTACATGTATGTATAATGATGTATACACATTACATGTACCTGCAAATGATAGCTAAATATTAGTTCGAATCTTGAGCTCCTTAAAGATGATTTCTTTACTGTACTGCTCAGTCTCGTTACCCTAATGTTTACAAACATTATATAGTTATTTCCCTCAATAGAATGTGAATCAATGTTATTTGTCAGGAACCACATACTTTATCTTTAATTTGAGGCCTTTCTTATAATTTATCTAACAGCTTCATTGAGTTTTACAGCTGTAAAGTTGTTTCAAGTGATACAAGAAGGAACGAAGCATGAAGCTTTGACTGCTTTACATCCATAATGGTGATTGTTTTGAAACTTTAAGTTTACTTCATGCAAGTAGTTGCAAAATAGAATTTGTGATTTCTTACATGAAACAAATTAAGCAAACAAATTAAACTCTTGAGAGAGTGCAGTACAAACACAAAATCATCTTTAAAATTCTTAATATTTTAACTTTTTAAGAAGTAACTCCATGCTTAATTTTCAACATCATGCAGTTTCAGGATTGCTGCTACAGCTGTATTTGTTTTTACTTCAATCAATTGTTA
>JAHPZR010027572.1:0-30862 GCA_019787425.1 Platygyra sinensis
GGTGAGTATTATTGCTCGTACCCACAAAGTACGCCTGAATTGCAAGCTATGTACAGTCGCAAGACTTTGTTGTACTAACACCCGCGTAAAACCGCTAACCCGCCTGTTACTGAGACAAACCCTCAAAGACGTAAGCAATAATATACGAGTCTGTGTTTTTGTTCATACCCTGACCCCCAGTAAATTTCCATATTAACAGGGGCGATTTCCTGTTGAAAATTAGGGGTGGTCCATGGGGGTGGTCCATGGACGGTCCATGGACGGGTCCCGGGGCTGCTCCATGTGAACCAGGTCCATGGGGTGGTCCATGGACCCAGCCATGTTTGTATCGTCCGTGCCACAGTTTTCCACAGCTTCAACCTTGGTTTCATTATCTTTGTTCACTGAAGTGTGATGCAGGAAAGGTCTTTAGCACTTCATCATTCTTTAATATAAAGTCTGTAAATGCCCAAGCAAAACAACCTTAGGCCACAACACTTTACCTTCACTGTCAGAAAAACTTTTCCCTCTACCATTCTTATTTATTTATCTTTTTTATTAACGAAAATTCACATTCATTTTCCCATCTTTGTCCTTGTGCTCACATCCAACCCTCTTTTCATTTGATTATTTGACAAACACCTGACCTGTGTTGACTTCAACCTCATGCACCAATTCCCATACTAAAATCTTCACTTACTGTAGCTGAAACCGCGTGCACTCCCCCTAGTGCTATTTTTAACATGGTTTTGGCCATCGTTTTTCTGCGGGAACAGTTTTTGTCCTTCGCAGTCTCCTTATCGACATGATATTATAGATTTTTTCCAGTTGTCCTTTGTCACGCGATTTGCATGTAACATGGCGCTGCCAATCTGCAAAAATTTTGAGTTTAAGTTTCATCTGAGGTGACCTAAGGTCATCATCGCCATCTGCATAAGTGGGATGATCGGTCGACCACCGATACTACATTACTTGCTCAGTACATCGTGCTGACAGGACCCAGTAAGGTCGAAACAGCTGTCAGGAGTTGCAATTCCTTGGCTTCAGTTTGGACTCTGTGAAGTATATATGAAATAATTAATATTTGTACTGCGGTTGTAGATGAAAGTGAAGAGTGATCGTCGCAGTAAATTCCAATTTAATATTGGACCCGGAATTGGAAAGACAACCTAAAAAAATCAGGACTTTCCAATCGCTTAAATTGGAAATTTACTGCGATGATCCACTCTTCACTTTCATTTACAACCCCAGTACAAATATAAATTATTTCAATATACAGGTATATTCACATCACTTCACTGCGCGGGAGAATATGAACTCAATAAATTGACCTCGCTCCAGTGTGTGGCTTTCGGCTTCCGTCATAGCCCAGTTGGTAGAGCATCGCACCGGTATCGCGGAGGTCACGGGTTCGAATCCTGTTGAAAGCCCTGATTTTTTTCAGGCTTCTTCTTTCCAATTGCTTAAATTGGAAAATGTACTGCGATTCATGATTCACTCTTCACTTCAGTTTGAACTCTATCATATCGTTGTCGAGTTAAGCTTTTTATGCAGCCAATCAGCCCTGCATCATTGTTTACGTTTCTAGTCTTTCTACTTTTTAGCTGATCAGATCTTTTACAGATGCTACATAAACGGCGGTATGTTGTTTTTTTTTTTTTTTGCGGTCCTTTGCATCGTTGCGAGGGAATTTTTTGTCTTTTTATGCTGTTGAAAAAATTAAGGATTGCGTTGGTGTGCGTTGGACTTGGTTGTCTAGGAAAGGAAAATGTAGACGCATTACAAGGCTTTTCCAGAGAGTTAGTTCACATTTGAAGACTCAATTCATATTCCATCTACTTTGATTGTATTCGAAAAGTCACCAAATTCTCCTTTTTTGATCTGCCTCATCAGCTTTGTTTTCATGTGACGTCATCATTTTCAACATTACAAATAGCAATCATTACTGGCGTTTGAGTGTCATCAGACATAAAACTTATCAAAACTTCGCCTTTTACGATGTTTAAGCTCGATAGGTTTCCTCACTTTCTTTTAGAGGACATTTGAATTTCCAAGTTTATGCGTTTGCGTGACGTTAAATGGCGGTCCGAGAAGGATCACACGTAGGTCAAAGAGCAGTTATCGCTTACGTTTTTGGTAACTGAACAGTTCTTGCACTAGAAGAAGTATTACTTTCAATGTATCAGAACTCTAGAGTAATAATTTTTCGTTTCAGTGGCAAAACTCAATGACAGATGTATCTGTTGGTTTCCGGCCGCCATGTTGGTGCCCCTCGGAAGGGCACCAACATGGCGGCTTCATACAAAGCGCTATAAACTTAGGTCAGTTAGGTGAAACTGTTTACCGAATAACACGGCAAAGAAAACCTGCACAGACCTAAATCTCGGCGATGTTTTTTGTCTATCAATTATCTATCATATACCTGATTCTTGACTTAATTTATTGAATGGTTACGATTTTATTCTCGATGCAAACCACCAATTAGCAGGTCGTGGAAGTCTGAGACTGAAATTAATATGAAGGCCTGGGTACCAAGCTTATTCCTTCGTGGCCTGCGAGCCTGCGGGCACGTCAATGTCAACTTGGCACTTTCACGTGTACGAATACACGCATGTGTTTAAAAGCGTCTTTAGGATATTTTGGTGCATTGTAGTATCGATCGAACATAGTTTCGATGGATTCAGCGAAAGCCGGCTGCGTTGTAGCCTTTTTGTTCATTTTGGCTTTAATTCCGAGAACAGATTGTCACGTTTTCTCGCATGACGACGCTCGTAGCATCAATGGACCGGCAGCCAAGTCTTTTGTTGATAGTTTGTTCGAGGAGTATGGCTCCAACAAATCTATGAGTTTAAAAGAGTTCAGTTCTCTGATGAAGGAACTTAAAATTGGTTTCATTACAAGCGAAGCGCAAACCAAAGCTGGATCAGTCAAAGAGAATGGAGTGAAAAATGGGCATTCAGAGGTAAGACTATTAAATTTTAGATCGAATCTCTTCGAGCTCCATGCTCTTGTATTCGTTTCGCAAACTAAATAATTCAAGCTTTGTACAACATAAAGAAATGTTTCTACTGAATTACATCTCCCTTATGTAAAGCCAAAATTTCCTTTTTGCTTCGTTTAACTTAAGCTTAAGTTTATTAGAAAAGCACGTTTGTTCAAAGTACAATGAAGCTAAAACATTTAAAGCATCGAACTAGCTGGACTCTTACAATTTAAACTGCTGCTTTGCAGACGACATTTTTTCCTCAGTGAAAATTAGTAGATATTTTCTCAAGCAGCAAAAGAAAAGATGAAAAAATAAATCGGTCTCTGGACTTTTGAATTCATTTGACGTGTAACTTTTACCTGCATGTAGTTTGTAATTAATTCCGAAACCCGGGTTCTTTTTGTCCCTGATGTCAATGATTCACACGTGGCGGTTAAATCCACAAAAGGTCAGTGCATGGAATTTTTTATTAAAATCCCTAGAAACTGAGTTAAGTTTGAAACTGTTTAGGTGATTTCTGGATTGAATAACAAAAACAAAGAGAGACTTCTTGCTTGATTGAGGGTCGTGGGGTATTAGAGAGGTTAAGCATGACGTTTACGGCAAACGGCAAACGGCAGAAATGAAACTTTTGCCGTCGTCTGTCTTCAGCTCTCTGTACAGTAGAATCAAAATATTTGTATTTGCAGTGAGTAGTAAGAGACACTTTTCTATTTTTGTATGATTTATTTAAGGATTACAAGAATAGAATAGAAAATCAGCAGTGACCTTTGCCGTTCGCCGTCTGCCGTAAACGTCATGCTTAAACTCACTATTCTTGTTTTCCGTGAAACGTGAAACTTCATGATCCGTGACCTGAAGGTTTTGCGTGACCCGTGAAAAACTTGAATTATCAACCGATATTCGTGATTTTACCACTCTGTTCTACGTGACTTTTGAGGTGCAAGTCCTCCTTCAAGTGGTTTATAGTCTATCAAGAGTGACTTAAGGTATTCGATTTGCAATATGGATACCTTGACTTAGCCATTCGCGACTTAGCTTTCTTTTAACACTGTTTCTAGAGTAAAAACAGGTCATTAGAAAGAGCATCTTACCTGCTTATTTTCGCGATTCAGGAAAACGATATTTTTATATCCATGATCCTTTATTTTTTCTGTTTGTGAACTATGTCAGAGACCCCCACTGTACGACCCTCTTGATCATAACGCCTCGCTTCTTTCCGGTAATCGATCAACTACATTATTTCACCTTTATGCAGGCAGTATGAAACTTTAATTAGCAGTGCTCTATTTGTAATACTTCAGGTCAAGGCTAAATCTGCTCTTTAACAGACTCTGCAAGCAATATTTTGAAATTATTATAGTGATTATTTTTTATATGAATTGCAATGTGTAATATTTCCAGAAAATATCTTTACATGTACATGTGCACCTCTCCCATGGAAGGGATTTTTTCTTAGAGCCCTCCCCCCACCCCCAGGAAATTCCAATCCCTTCTATGGGGAAGTATGGATATTTTCTGGAGCTGCCCCATTTATTTATTTATTTGTATTTTTGTTACATGGTAGTCAAATTTCAGTGGATTAAAACTGGTTGAAAAATTAATGTCTTCATAGTGAGGGAAGACAAATATAAAACCCCTTGATTTTGATAAACCTGTTCGCCAATGAACGGTGCTCCTGATTGGTGCAGTGTGATCATCTAATGTTGATTGACAAGGGTGTTACATTCGCTTGAATGATTCCAGGAATAACTTGAGTTTGACTTGCACAATGCTACAGGGGAAGGTGTGTGGAACTGCGCTAGCCCCAGTGAAGATTTATTAGACTTCAGGTGAATGGTATTTAACTTAGAACACAGCATCTTTAAAAGCTTGAAGGTAAACGCTCCAGGATGCGGGCGGCCAGGTGGTGCTAGTGATCCAGGTGTTTTTGACGTACTCGGTCAACTCCTGTAAAGGTCTAGTTAGGGTAAAGACTCGACAAAGGCTTTTAAACTCTTTTAGCTGCTGTTTTAAATACCAATCGCGCTCAAAGATCAAACAGGAACCAGAAAAGGAGGACCAATCTTTGATAGGCCTTTATGGCAAACCTGCTTAGCTTAACTGAGTTGATTTTTGTGTCCAGATAACGTGAAGCCAGAGTTTAGAACTCAGTAACTGGTTGTTGTTTTCCCTGCAAAAGCAAATTTACTTGAGCTGACAAAATTACAACAAAGGCTTCTGATCAGACATCTGTCAGTTCTACAGTCAGTTCCACATTGTATGATTTTTCTGGCAGCAAGGGAATAAAAGGACTGTCCAGATAATGAATGGTTAAAGTTAAACCACAGGAAAAGCTTGTCTTAAGCTGACGCTTATCATAAAGAGCATGCATCACATTAACCTGCATTTCTAGACATACATATCTGTAAGCTGAACATTTGGGTTATTATTGCCTTGCAAACGGGTATGTATGGGGATCTGCGGACAAGTATTCGGTCTCTTGCCCTGCCACGTGACCCCCTGCTTTGTTGATTTTTTAAAATGGAATGCTTGCTATGCGGGCTAAGCTTACATGTTCATTTTGTACACTAACTCATTTCCTTGCTGGACCCAGTTCTTCAATAGGGTGCATGTAGTTAACCCTAACATGATCACCTTGATAACATGTCTAAACACTCTTGACTTGTAGATATATAAGTCATATTTACAGTTATATTTTGGTTTCTATTATTTTGTTTCAGTGTTACCCAGCCAAAGTACTGTTTGAATCCTTTTCTGTTGACTCTGATGGGCTGAATCCAGAGAAATTTGAAAAAATATGCCCAGCACTTGTGGAGCAAATTGAGAGTAAGGCATGTTTGGTGGAAAATGAAGAAGAGGTCAAAAAAGATACAACACAAAGTAAATCTCAAGGTTGGTATCGTGTCCAAACTCACCATCACTCCCTGAACATCCAAGCATCTCTTGGATGCAAATTATATTCTATAGTGGTTGTCTAATTTCCTGAATAATTAATTTTAAGTGCCCATAATGTCAAAATTGTTTATTTTCACCCAACAAACTTCTGGGGAAAAAAATTGATTTGGGGAAAATGCATTTTTTTAATATTTTCCAAAATGTTCAAATATGCCATCATTTTGGTCTACCATTCGCACATGTCTTCCCTTGGTTTGGAAATAGTTGTGATGTTGATTCAGGAGTTATCTTGCTTGTTTTAACTCTGTAAATTTAGCTTTGTAGGTCATACAAAATGCTGGAATGGAACATTTTGTATGGACTACGAAGCTAAATATATATAGGAAAAACAAGAGAGATATAAGTCAAGCCTGAAGTCACTCATTCCTGAAGCTATGTCACAACTCTGAGCATGTCAATCTTGTGATCAGCTGTAAGGGTCGAATTGCAAGAAAATAGAATTTTCCGGTTTTTAAAAATTCATGAACAAAATCATGTTTTATCCAAATCGAAAATGTTTTAAATTCTGAGAAGTTCATTGTGTGAAATATAGGATCCGATGGGAAAATAAAGATTCATTGCATGAAATATACACGCAGGTTCAGATGGGAAAATAAAGATTCATTGCATGAAATATAGGATCAGATGGGAATTAAGGAAGAAACTGTTTTTTTTAGGGAAGTTTGAGTTTTGTTGAATTTTTATGGTTGAATCAACCCCAACTTTTTCACAGTGGGCTGTTTTAGTGGTTTGACCAGAGGTCTGTACAGCTACATGTACGGTATTTATACAAGCCTTCACACTTTTCACAAAATTGGTAGTCATAATTTGGATTTAGACCAGTGTCTTTTGGGTAATAGCCCCCTCTCTACAATGGTGTCCACTTTCTTGTCTCCAAGCAAAGGTGGCCATTATGAAGAGGTTTGACTACTGTATAATTTATTAATTTTATTTTTCAGCATGGGGATTTGGGTTCTTGTCAGTAACCATTATCAGCTGTGCATCTCTTCTTGGAGCATTTGTCGTCCCATTTATGAACCAATCATTTTACAAGATTCTTCTGTTGTTTATGGTGTCCCTTGCTGTTGGTGTGCTAAGTGGAAGTGGAGTTTTCCATCTTATCCCGCACGTAAGTATTTTCTGAAAGCCTTTTATAGTTAATCCCGTCCCACGGAATTGCCTTGAGGTTTCTTGTTATTATTATATTAGAATCATGCCACTGAAAATGTTTGGTGCAATTTTAGCCAGTATGCTAGAAAATGTTAAATTTCACAAGTATGACAGCCTTGATCAGTTAATTAAAATTAGGCGATTATCAGATGAGTGTACAGCAGCATTTATACAGCTCAGTTTTCAAATGAGTCGCACAGCAGCTCTCGTAAGGTCTCACATGAATGGCTGGCTACCCTTTGAGAGTACAATAGAACAAACAACAGAAGCAATGCCCCTGTCCCTAAAACAATTAAACAGCTGCTGCAATGATGAAACTATAGCAGCTTTCGACAACTGCCTCAGACACCTCTGTGAAATGAAAGTGTGTGGTCTAGTCACTCGGTCATGATCGGTGAGTTCATAGACCACATTCATGTACCATTGATCTGAAAGAGAAAGTGCAACAATTGTCTTGAAAATAGTTCACTAAGTTATACTTTTAGAAATCTAGTTTGTTTGACATTTTCTTGCAGAGCTTTGGATTTGGTCTTGATGGTGATATGTCATATTTATGGAGATGCCTGGTCATTGTCAGTGGGATTTATTTATTCTTTTTCCTGGAATATGTCATGAAAATGATCGTCAGATTCAAGCAGAAGTCTATGTGCAATCATGATAGCGAAAAAACACTAGTAAGTTAAAAGTTATTGTGGACACATGGTTATATTATTGAAACACTTGGCAAATTGCACAGCACTCGAAAGGTGAGGGAGTGCATGAGGGATGCATGGCAGGCTGCTTTATACAGGTGGGATGGATAGGTGTATGCACAGTGTAGTAAACTGACCATCTTGAACTTCCTTGTCAGATTAATCATTTACAATGACCATACATCAGTCAGACCTGTCATGTTTGTTTGCAAACCAACACAAAATATGCACCTGTCCGGGTCACCCCAAACGCAGACCATGCAGACTCAGGGTTCGTACAGGTCATGGAAAACCTGGAAAGTCATGGAATTTTACAATTTCATTTTCCAGGCCTGGAAAGTCCTGAAATTTAGGTGTAGGTCATGGAAAGTCATGGAAAATCAGTATGTTTTCTATGAATGAAAGGCATTAAGATCCAAAGTTGAAAAATTAATTGGCAAGTCCAAAAATCAAAATATGTAATTTCAGCTGAATAAATGATTCTTTTGACACTACTGCTGGAGGGAAATAGCTTAACTTAGGTCATGGAATATTTCAAAAAGTTATGAAAAAAGTCATGGAAAGTCATGGAATTTTGACAGGTCATAAGTGTACGAACCCTGAGACTGCAGACTGTGTACACCGTGCAGACCTTTTTTCGGTTCAATCTACAGTTACAAAATAGTGTTCAATATTTCCTGATGTTTGTTATTAATCCACAAGCTGCACAAACTTGACATCTGAATGTTGATTCAATAGACAAACGCGTTTAACAGACTTTGTATGGGAAATTCCCTTTACTAGTCCTAAATATACTAAAATCATGCATAAAATTAAACTTCCATACATTCTGGGTGCAAATATGTGTCAATTTTTTATGGGTTTGTGGTCTGTGGTTTCCGTAGTCTCCTTCGCAGCAGAGTCTACATTGTACAACATGTCAACCATCACGCTTGCTCTGTATGTGACTGTTGACGTGTTATAGACTTTGCAAAGGAAACTCCATTTAGTCCTAAATGTGCTTAAGTAAAGATATGATAAATTGTAGAAATAAACCTTACTTGTGATGTAATGTCACACGCAGCATGTGCATTTTCTATGCTCTTGGTTTACAAAATGTAATATCCAAATGGCTGTTATGAGGCATGACCTTGATCACGCCAAAAAAGCCGAGCTCACAGAAAACCGAATAGCATTTAAACTTCTCAGTGCAGTATGGCTGTTGTAATGAGTTGATGCGATGGCTAATTTATATGGGCTTTATATGGCAGTTGTGTTTTATGGGACTTAGACTACGAGTAGAGCCTCTTTCGCTAGGCCCGTCGTGTTCGCTTGCTACATCATGCGTGATGCATATAAAAAAAATCTCACGCAAGCATTTTTTCCAACAGACTAAGCAAATGAAACAATACTGCAATACTCCAGTCTAATAGCGATTCTGTGCTTTGTGAAGCAAAAGCGATTTGTGGGACGATGTCACCTAGAGGTTAACAGAGACTAAGGAAATCGAACAAAAAAAAACCAAGAACAAAAAGCAAAAATTGGCACAATTTGCGCCCAGAATGTGTGGAAGTTTAATTTTATGCTTGATTTTAGTATATTTAGGACTAGTAAAGGGAATTTCCCATACAAAGTCTGTTAAACGCGTTTGTCTATTGAATCAACATTCAGATGTCAACTTTGTGCGGCCTGTGGATATATTGAACACTATTTTGTAACTGTAGAACCAAAAAAGGTGAGTCAAGTGTTGGAAAAAAAGTACTCAGTCTGCACGGTCTGCACGGTCTGCACGGTCTGCACAGTCTGCATGGTCTGCAGTCTGCATGGTCTGCACAGTCTGCATGGTCTGCGTGGTCTGCACGGTCTGCAGTCTGCATGATCGCAGTCTGCATGGTCTGCGTTTTGGGGTGACCCCACCTATCCAGTGATAAATATTTTAAAAAAAACCATTGTCAGTAATGGTGTCTGATTAAGTGTACTGTGTGTGTATAATGTTCATAAAAAATTATGTCAAATATAAAGTAGGTAGGATTTTTGTCATGCATGTTCAATTTCCATAAAGTATTTAACACTTTGACACAAAACAACTGGAATTTTTGTTTCTTCACTTGTTTAGTGGAAGAGTATAGTCACAGTGTTGGGACTGAAAGGAGGAAGTTTTAGTCGCCAAACAGTTAATTCACAAATTCACCCAATCTTATTGAAAAAACATAAAATTTCTTTCATTGTAAGTCAGACAAGGAAATAATTATTTCAGGCAGGTATAAAAGTTGGACCGGATCAGCTAGGACCACCAGTCTAAGTTGAATCAACTCGGATCATCTCAGATCATGAAAAAAAAATACAATTTAATGAAATTGAAACTTTTACCCATTTGAAGGTTTAAATTTCGGTCAAAACTGGGCCAAATTAAGAAAGACTCGCGACGTTTCTCCGTGTTGTGCTGTGCAGTCAAGCCGCCATTTTGTATTCTTAGTGCCAGTTCCTCTCGGACTTGTCTCGTGTTTATCCACCCCTGATCCCACCGCGTCAATCCCATGATCATAGACCCAGATGAAGGTAAAATTTAGGCCATCTTTGTCACTAAATTTGCATCCGTCCACCAAAATGATAGTTTCAGTTTGAGAATGTAGATACAGGGCATCTGACATGATATGGTGGTGTGGATCTGCATAATTCGCATGCTTCTGCATCTTCCGCATCCTTGGGACATTTTTCCGCACAAAACTAGAAAATTGCCACATATTTGCAGGAATTAGCAACTGCTTACCATCTTCAGAAGCAAAAATAGTGAAGAGACTTATCATTTTGAAGAAGTTCTTAATGCAAAACAGTGACCAAAACACGCCTTTTTGTTCGTAAACAATTTTAGACCTCCAGGCATTTCATGCGTCTTCTGGTGATGGGCCTGGGTTCTAGTTTTTGGACTTCCGGTATCCAGTTTTTCCTTCGATTTAATGCCTGGTTGCTAAGCTTCAGATAAAAAAACTATGGAAAAACTGCGTTGAATGAAGAAATACCTGCCCATGAATGGCAGCAAAAGGTCAAACATGTCATGAAGGAGTTAAATTCTTGGAAAGACATAAAGTAAACTTGAATTTTATACCTTTGAAAAAGCCAAGGTAACAACGTTATTAATTTTAGAAATTTCCACATAATCTGGCGTCTTTTCCGCATAATCATCACTTTCTTCTGCATAATATTGCCAAAAATTTCCGCATAATTTTCCTTTTTTTTTCCACACCCTATCAGATGGGCTGTAGATACTTGCTTATTTTTCACAGCTATAAGATAATGTTATGCTTACCAAATTTCTGAGAAGCAAAAAATGTTGTAAAAACACTTGGCTGCTCGAATATGAAAATAAACATTTTTCTTGCTTTATGAGCTTCTATATCCTGAAAACAGAACAGAAAAAGACTGAATCTAGAATTAACTGCAACTTCTTTTGTACATGTAAACAGAGGGATTGCATTACATTCCTCATGGCAGTAATTGGGTCCTAATATCGTGACAAAATGAAACCTTTATCCAAAGTTACGGATCTCGTCACTTCCAAACACGACTCACTACACATTATTCAATAATTAGCGAGATTCTAAACATAAAATACGGTGATCTGAAGAGTATTTTAGTTGCATTTTAGCAACAGGTTTATGTTCGAGTTAGTGTGATAACTATTTAGTTTCTGCTGTAGGTGTGGATGTAGATATTGCGAAGCTCACGTGAGTTTGTTCAGATTAATTTTTCACGCTAACAATAAAATTACTTTCTTGATTTCTTGAAATGCCTTTCGGATCTTTGTCCTCCTCAAAAACTATCTTAAGGATCTTTGAAAATCATTTCAAGTTCGTTCGTATAAAACGTCAACCATTTTGGACTGAAGTCCCTTGTCGTCCTTTTCCTGTTCTCAAAGTTAGGAGCAAAATGGGAGGAAAGCGAATTTCTGCGAAATCGCACTGTGCAACAGAAATGGGTTATAACTGAAACTATCAATTTGCTGGAGAGATGCAACTTTTCATTGGGAAAGATTTACCTTCATGTGCAGGGTCTTGACGTGGCGGGGATCAGGGATGGATAAACAGGAGATGAGTCCAAGAGGAACTGGCACTTAGAATACAAAATGGTGGCTTGACTATACAGCACGACATGGAGAAATGTCACGAGCCTTTCATAATTTGACCGATTTTTGACTGGAATTAACCTATAAATGGGTAAAAGTTTCAATTTTATTTAAGTTTACGTTTTTTTCATGATCCGAGACAATCCGAGTTGATCTGACCCGGACTGGCAGTCCGAGTTGATCCAGTCTGACTTTTGTACCTGCCTGAAATATTTCAGAGCTATGGTTAAATAAATAAATGGCATGCAATGAATGCAGAAGCGATGATATTAAACTGCCATTTCTAAAATTCTGTCTAGAAAATTGGAAAATAAACAAACAAACAGATGTTTAAATGCAACTAGAAGACAATGGCCTGATTTATACTGTAGACGGATCATCTGTCCAGACAGATCATTCGTCGAGAGGGATCATTTGTCTAGTATAAATACAGAAAGGACTATGAGACGAACTATCAGTGTGATCTTGTGACTCATCCTGGGTCAATACTGGACGGGTCTTCTTCTGCTGGCTTCTTTAAACGAGGTGTAGTTTTCATGGATAGTTTGTCTGCTTCCCGCATTCATACACAGCGACGGATCATCCATCTTGACAAGTTATTTACGATGATTCGCCTGACAAGACGGACTCTCATGATAGCTTGTCTGGATGTATGATCCGTCTGCTTGCCCGTATTTATACACAGACGGATAATCAGATGAACTACCGTTCTTTGCCCAAGCTTGTCCTAAATGGATGATCCCTCTCTATTATAAATTGGGCTAATGAAGAAAATACAACGATCACTCCATGTTCTGAACAAAGCTGAAAATAATACTTGTAAATACTCAACATCTTGTTAAATCACGATTTTTGTCTGAGCAAAATATTTTGTTAGTGGTTGTTAGAAAAATTATTGTTGAACTGACACAATTGAGGCACATTTACAGTAAGGACACTCGAACCGTGAACACTTGACATTTTTCTGTACTTTTTTTTTTTGACAATTAAGAAATAATGGCTTTCCTTATGATGAATAGTGTTACATGTTTCGCATTTTGTAAGTGTAAAAACATTTAATACTCTTATCAAAAGGTCGAGCCCGCATTCTATAGTCAATAAAAAAATGTACAAACAAATATCAAGTGTTCATGGTTCGAGTGTCCTCACTGTAATAGTTTTATTGTATTTATTGTATTTTAATTGCTTTTTAAGGAAAATGGCAAGCCAAAAAGTGAAATTCCTGGTGCTGGCATTGCTGATGTTCAACTTCAACTTTACAATGTCAACCAAGATAATCACCTTGGTCTCAGTAACATGTGTATGAGTCATGAATTACCAGACATCCATTTCACTGGAAATGGAGTGAAACATAACAGCACTTCAGATGATCCTAAGAAGGTATTCAATACTGTGTACAGGTCATGCACTTTGCCTTGGTGTGCTGAGTATTTATAATGATACTCACATTTCATTTCATAATTTATAAAATAAGTTAAAACAAAGAATATCATGACCATGACAATGGTTGGATATCTGATCTCAATTAGCATAGACTTTTAGGGTGTTACAAAAACGAAGACCCTCAAAACGAAAACCTAAGACGCGGTCTTCACTTTCGTAATGAGAAAACAAAGACCCTGGTCTTAGTTGGGGGCTAATTTGGCATTTTAATTCTTGAGAATTTCCTCGGGTAAACATGCCACGCATATTACTCTCACTGGAACTGTAGGCAGAATTTGATTTATAGTTAAGATTTTGGACAGAATAACAAAGAACGTGTTCTGTATAGGAAATGACTCTTGGGTTCTGTCAATAAATAATTCATGTCCACTATATTTTGTAGCTAAAATAGATTCTAACAGTCGATAAGCCTTCTTCTGCTTGAAAATTCTCGTTGAAAAGTGAGCAGTTGTTTTTTTTTAACGCAGGGGTGACATTTCCAAACATGTCAAAGTTCATCAAAAATATGCACTGCGTGCTGGTGTTTCAATCAAATGTGGTCAAACGTTAGTGTTTGATATATTATGGACATGTACATGCTGAACAATGCTAATGGGATTCCGAGAAGGCTGCCATCATATGTCGTGTGAAAACGCTTTATAATTATTAGGTATGAATTGTAATTAATATTCTAGTGGAATAGTAACATTTGGCCCTATGTAATTTCATACTAAATAGTTTGCTAATGTTGTCAATAACATACTTTAACACAGGCTGTTGTGGAAAACGGTACATTATCTGTGGAAGAGAAAAAAGTGGCGCCTGTTGCATGGATGATAATCATTGGTGATGGCCTTCATAATTTTATTGATGGCTTAGCCATTGGAGCATCTTTTTCTGGATCAACTTTTGTGGGCGTCAGTACAGCACTGGCAATATTTTGTGAAGAGCTTCCTCATGAACTAGGTAACAACAGCTAAATTGAAACATACATGTACATACATTTATTTGTTAGCTCTCTATTTAGTTCTTTAGGTACATGTATATATTTCAATTGATGTACAAGCTTAATGTAGCTTGTACATTTACGTACATGTAGATGTAGTGGGAGCTGTGGTGGCCTCATGGTGAGTGCACATGGCTATTTGGATCAAAAACACAGCACAATGTCTCCAGCAAGGGCTCAGACCCAGACTGGTCGATTCTAGAGTCAAGTGCACTAGCCATGTCTGCTGCGGGCATGTTTAAAACACGAAATGGCGAAATGGAACTGAGGACAAGAGCCAAAGTAAAGTATTGTCATTCCACTGAAATCTCCATCTGTTGCAGAATCTACATTCTACAATCACAAATCGACCATCACAGACCTTTCGATAATTTAGTCTCCAGTCTCTCTCTGTTAACAGGACGCAGATTGACGCCAAGGATATTCCTCATCAAAATGGGGGGTTATGGGAAGAACTCGTATTTACCATCAAGCAACGGCTGTGGCGTATTGCTTTGTCAGCTCCAGCAATCACATGAAATGGATTATGAAAATGGAACCCACTTCACGATGAAGTTCACACAAGATATTTGGCAAATTGATACTTTCCACGGAAACGGAGTGACGTGGGATGTTTATATCAAATAGATACAAAGTAAGCTTTGTAGCGCTTTGCAGTTTTGCAAATCAACACAGAAAAAATTGTAAAGAAATAAGTAAACAAAACAATTACAGGTACCAAGACTGAAAAAATTCTTCCCCACACCAAAGTGTCCACACCCCCACCCCTCTCCCCCTATACTCAAAATTAAATGCTCCGTCCCCAAACAGAATAGATCGGGCAACAATTACAACCGTTACTGGAGCGGTAATAGCTTATAACTTTGCCTCTTATCTTTAGTACCATTTTGTCATTTTGCCATTTCGCTATTTCGTCATTTCGCCATTTCTTGTTTTAAACACATCCGTCTGCTGCACCCGCTATTAGTGGTGCTATGCTATTGTCATGCTGTTATTGGGCTCTGAAGGTGCTGCACCTGAGTAAATGGGATTAAATGTTTACCATATCTTGAATGCACCACCAAATTAGGTCACTTTCAGTAATTCAAAAGCTCATTTTGTTTCAGTCATGACTTATTTTGCAAACGAAGTACAACAAAAACTCAATAATCAGAAAATAGTACAAATTAACTGCCCGACTTATCTCCGGTTTCACTGTTTGCCGACTAAATAAACAGTTAACTGACTAAATGGCTTATTCTTAGCTCTTGACAAATGGCTTATTCTTAGCCCCTGTACAAATTTAATTGTAGGTACATGTATGTATAATGATGTATACACATTACATGTACCTGCAAATGATAGCTAAATATTAGTTCGAATCTTGAGCTCCTTAAAGATGATTTCTTTACTGTACTGCTCAGTCTCGTTACCCTAATGTTTACAAACATTATATAGTTATTTCCCTCAATAGAATGTGAATCAATGTTATTTGTCAGGAACCACATACTTTATCTTTAATTTGAGGCCTTTCTTATAATTTATCTAACAGCTTCATTGAGTTTTACAGCTGTAAAGTTGTTTCAAGTGATACAAGAAGGAACGAAGCATGAAGCTTTGACTGCTTTACATCCATAATGGTGATTGTTTTGAAACTTTAAGTTTACTTCATGCAAGTAGTTGCAAAATAGAATTTGTGATTTCTTACATGAAACAAATTAAGCAAACAAATTAAACTCTTGAGAGAGTGCAGTACAAACACAAAATCATCTTTAAAATTCTTAATATTTTAACTTTTTAAGAAGTAACTCCATGCTTAATTTTCAACATCATGCAGTTTCAGGATTGCTGCTACAGCTGTATTTGTTTTTACTTCAATCAATTGTTATGGGTCTTTTGAATTTCCTGGCAGGCGACTTTGCTGTTCTCCTCAATGCTGGCATGTCTTACAAAATGGCAATGGGATTCAATTTCCTCTCAGCCTGTTCTTGTTACTTGGGACTCGTGATTGGCCTGTTGCTTGGCTATGCAACATCAGCAGTGAAGTGGATCTATTCTCTGGCTGGAGGAATGTTTATCTACATTGCTTTGGTTGACATGGTAAGCTGTGCTTACATGCAAGGTTTTAATTTCCTCAAATCAATGCTCTAGCTAGTCATACAAGAGATGCATCATGAATTATGGGTCTGCTACCGGTGTTTTATGGATCTAGTGTAAAAGAGATGGACTAGTATAATACTTATTGAGTATTCTGGACTTTAAAATCTGGGTTTCAATAGCTTTACTTTCGAAAATATACAAAAGTACAGTACTTGATGAATTTTCCCCATAATATCACACTCTCTTTTTTGTAGTGACTCTTTGAATTTTTTATATTTGTGTGATGAAGAAATGTGTCATTGATTTATCAAAGTCCGCAAAATCACACCCGATCACACTTCTTATCACACCTCTTTCATACATGTATGTGTGAATCAGACATGACAAGCATGATTAAAGTGTGTAAAAGTGTGAGTTTAAGAATCATGCTTTTATCAAACATTCAAAGTATGATCACAATTATTTTTACATGGGATCGAATCATTCAAAATGTGCAAAAGCAAATAGCTTTTCTGGAGGAATTATCTGTTTTCTGTGGAACAGAAACATCCACACGCATAATCATTATTCCACAAATGCCCCTCTTTATACGTGCAGACAGAATTTATCTGTCTCAGCCAACTTGTCTCAGTCTAAAGTACAGTCATTTAGTCGTTTAAGTCACAGTAGTAAAGCAGATACAGGTAATCTTGTTCCCTCATTACACTAAGACATGTGACATGGCATACTAAAAAAACCTTCTCAACTTTGTCCACAGATAGATTGTATTGCAGTGTGAAAACTGCAAATATTTTGTCACAATTTAGCTCATACTGAACACTTTATCATTCTATCTTTACAGCTGGAGGAAGCTTCTGAGATGTCGGTAAAGATTGGCCAAAACTCTGTTCGCAAGAATCTCAAGACCTTTGCTCTGCAGAACTTTGGCATGTTGTTTGGTCTTACAATAATGTTTATTCTTGCTTTGTATGGTGGAGACATTTCTGTGGGATAATTTTTAATTGTTGCAATCAACGTTAGTTGTCTTTAAATTATTATTTCCTCAAGACTAATATTTTTTATAGTCTTATAACGAACACCACAGGTAAAATAATTTATTTAGCACTGGTTTAAGCTAGGGTTTTGTATTCAAAGAAGGTAAAGCAGGTTGGGTGAAGCTGGGTATGTTTGGTTACATTGAGAATATTGTATATTATTATATAAACTCTTTCGTCATACACTCACTTAAGCATATTACAGTTGAAATATTCACTGGCAAATTTGGAAGGAAGTGGCAGATTGATCATTTGATAGACTGTTTGTGATATTTTATTACTGTCAAATCAAAGTACAATGGAGTTTCAAAATATTTGTGGAGAATCAAATTGATGTCCATTTTTCATCTTGAAAGTTCTTGTCGTTGCAGTTCTGAGAACATGGTGGCACATCAAGACATCATTTAATTTTTTTTTTTTTTCATTTCCTTTTTTTTCTTCTCATTTTTCTGTTTGCTTGATAATGTATCGGTATTGTGATGGGAAATTACATTTTGATGCTGCAGATATATCCTGAGATTGAGTTCCCTATTGAGTTTTTATCACCTCCATGGTGTTTTATATAATAATAAGCCTTGCTTTCCAGTCTTCGAGATGTTACAACTTTAGAATCTTCTTAGCATCTTTTTACCATCTCAAAGCGATCAGTTCCAGCTGTGCCGCGTATGTTCCTTCTTAGGAGTTTCTGCTCAATAGATACAATCATAATTCTTTTATTTTCCTTTGTTACAAACTGACAACAAAGTGTAATTCTATTGAATTCTATTATCACTATATTTAAAAAACTAGCCACCGCTAGCCACCGACACTGAGGGAATAGTTGTTTTAGTATATACTAAAACAGTGAGATAATATACACCACAAAAAATTAATTTGGATGATTTCTTCACTTGTCAAGTACGGATGCAAACCGGGACGCCATTTTCTCTCTCGAGTTGCTCCGAGGTAAAATAGCAACAGGATTTTCGGAGTTTTGACGAGCCAATCAGCCGCGCGCCTTCGGACGCTATCCACGGTTTTAGTATAATACTAAAAACGGGTTATTTTTGACCAGACCGTTTCCCAGATATTTGAAAGAACATCTCGGCCTCCAATCGGTGTCAGTTCGATCGGACCGTAACCGGTCCAACCGAGAAAGTGGTCCACCTAGAAAAAGTGGGACCAATCTTTTCGAAACTCTCCCCGGTTAGACCGAACCGATCCATTCAGTTTAAGACGAAATTTCCGAACATTTTATATATAATTATTTGCTTATATAGCGCACAAATACATGTGGTTATGATCAGTCTAATGCGCTATATAATCAAACTAAGCAAAAATGAGATATAAAACGAATTATAAAAGGCTAAGAATATACAATTTGACCAACTAAAAAATATAAAAACAAACTATACAAAGCAAACATAAAAATGCCCTGCCTAAAGAGATGTGTTTTTAAGATGTTTTTTTAAAAACAATTGAGATCATTTACTGCTTTTTTATATTTGATTATATTTTTTGGCCGTCATTCGACAAGTTTGAACTCATACGGCAAACTATCTTGGAACCCCACGTTCTACTCAAAATAAACCCAAAAATTACTACGCATGAAGACAGCTCCCTGACACAATATCATCCATATCACTGTCGAAATCGTCATCTAGCTCTAATACGAGCAACCAGCACAATGATCCAACATCAGCCAGTTTATAAAATGAGCCCGAAACTCGGTTGGCGCAAGTGGAATGGAACGAGAGCGTCCCGGATCTCTCACGATCCATTCGGACCCCAAGAAATTTTCAAATCTTTGGTTGAATGGCCGGATCGCACGCCCCAAACACCACACGACCAAACTGTCCTTGGACACACACTACTGTGCTTACACTGCTAATAGGGGGCAAATCAGCTCAAGAATTGAGAACAAATGGGCAGCCAGAGCAAACGTCAATGGAAAACAAAAACGAGGGTTAGCCTATATGAGACTTGCCCAAACTCCTTCCTCTTGTTTTCTTGATTCCGAAAGCTTTGTTTTGTTTTTCAAAGTGGCCTTTTTCTTGACTCTTCCCACGCGCTTGGTTAGTTGGGTTGAATTACAGCACGAAAACAATGAAGCTCGAAAAACATGAGAATAGCGCGGCCTAGGAAGTAAGTAGAACAGTTAAAAACCATGCATTCACTTCATATTTTTTATTTCAAATGATATCCTTGGGACATAATAGTGGGAGTTTCAAAGAAGTGTTCGATATTCGGGTTGGATTTTCTTTTTCTTCACCATTGCTCATATTGTCATGAATGTGTCGGAGGTTAGTGGCATTTGATCGCCTTTACCATAACCCTAGGATGAGACATTTGAACATTTTCCCCCCAAAATGATTGGGATTTGAACAGCTGAATAAGATGGGACGAAAAAAACATCCGGCACAAACTGTCGTATCTTTTCCAAATTGCTGCTACAATTTATCCGGGTCTACTTCGTCCGGCCGCTCCCAAATAACTTGCCCCTGGGTCGCCGCGCGTGGTGAGAAAGGAAACTAAATATCTACGACACTAATTTTGTGTCAATGACATGAACAGTGCTGTCTTTTTTGAGGGACACAGTAAATGAAACGAAACTATTGAGTAATGATCGTGCAAGAACTAGGCAAAAGAACAATAGACCGTGGCAATAGCGGCAGTTATTATTTCGGCGCTGATCACTCGAATCAAATTAAATTCAACGTATGTGATTGGTCCACACGCAAAAAAGCTTGAAATTTGAATTTCAAATTGAAAAGTAGATACACTGGAATCCGTTCGAATATCTTTTATTTTGGATTTGAATAGCCCTTTTCACGGTTAATTTTTCTCATTTGCATTACAATGTAATCAACGTGAATGCGAGGCAATTTTCGGGCTAAAAGTGCGAAATAGCCCGAAATTGCCTCGCATACATGCTAGATTTTATTGTAATGCAAATGAGGAAAAGCTAACCGTGAAAAGGGCTATTCGTTGCATTTGTAAATTTAAACATATCTTAAAACTGACAAAATTTCGATGCGCCAAAAGGCTAACTTTTGATTGGCGCATAGAAACAATGCTAAAATTTTACCGGGAGATAGATTTTAGAGAGATGGGGCACATATCAAAAAAAAATTTTGTTGATGTCACTTTTTTATTGCTTTTTTCTACGATTTTTCGATATCAGCCAATCAGATGCGCCGATTTAATTGAATTTAAAAATTATTCTTTCCCACCTCTTAATCGATTTTGCCAATTGCCTGCCTAGTTTTTGCTCGGATCATTACTTGAAAATAGAATCATTTGACACGTCGGATGTGGCTTCATCTTTTGCGCAATGAAACTCCAGCGAAACCGACAACTGTACAATTTTACTGAACTCGAATTCTAACTTGAAAGAATGATGGCAAGCATCGGTTTGATCTTCCCCAAATACAGCTATGTTTCAACCTTTGTTTGTAACCAGTGGAATACTTCATAGAACAACAAGCATAATAAGTGAAGACAGTTTTATTTTTTTCTTCAATCTTAAGCCAGCAAGAAATTTAAATGTAATGCTACGGATTGCTTTTCACAGCCTGCGAGCAGGCTCCCATTAGAGTACAAAGCCGTGAGCGGCGTGGCCGCGAGCACAAATTTTACGATAACGGCGCAATTCTCCGCGCGCTCATTGGCCAATTTTTATCGTCAATAAGCGGACAGACACACGAATCTATAATTTATGCCATGCGGCAACGAGCGAGGAGCGGACAATTTGATAGTTTGTTATCGCCAAAAAACAAATGGACGTCAGTTTTTCATTGCGTCTGTCCTGTTACAAAGAATGAATTTTGTCATAACATTGTCAAAGTAGTCTGCGGATGCACTCGGCTATCGCCTCGTGGATCCACAGTTACTTTGACAATGTTATGGCAAAATTTCATGATCAATAACAATAGACGCATGAAAAAAACTTACGTCAAATTTGTTAAGTTAATAGAAGGGACTGATTATGAAGCCCGGCAAAACATCAAAGGAACAAACAAAGATACCAAGATTTATGTTGTTTTGCTCTCCTACACTTTGCATGAATCACGTAACCAAACATATTTATATTGGTTAGCTCCTCAGTACGGAGTAAACAACTATTGTGTTTTGTGCAGGGTCAAGACCAAAAAAGCGAACAAAACATACAACAAAGAACTTGTCGAGTTTCATAACCAGCCCCCTCTATTAAACTGTGGTTAAAATCGAACGGCGAAGCCGCGAGATACATCTTCACCAGACTCGTTTCCCCGCCCGGATCGCTTCAAATTGCTCTTCGTTTCTCTCGCCGCGCGACTCAAAGGCGAGACTGGTCGCAGGCTAATTGCTTCATAAAAAAAAATCTTTGGAAATTTTCCATAGTAATTTCTTTGATTTCGCCAATTTAAAAATGTTCACGTAATTAAAACAAAAAAATTGAAAGTAAAAAGCGGCTAAGGTCCCTCCACATACTGCAAAAAGGCAAGGCAACTTTACATTTCTCCTCTTTCGTGTTTTCTATTACTATCTTATCATAAATACTTCAAGTGTTATTTATGCCACTAGTTACAGTGCGATTGCCACCCAGAATAAAACTAACCAATCACAACGTATACTGACACAATGGAGAGGCTTCTCGTGACGGGAAAGTACATGTAATAAGGGTCTGTTTAATACGACTACACAAGTGCTTATCGACCCCTCTCAGGAATACGGGGTTCTGAGGTGCCGGTGATCCACCTCCCCCCTTCCTTTGGAAGCCCTTTTTTAAAGCAAACAACCTACAAACAGGTGACAAAAAACGACACGACCATAAGGTGAGTACCTCATCGCTTCGACAAAAGTGTAACCCCCAACCGCCCCCCCCCCCCCCCCCTCTCTCCACTTTTTTTTGAAAAATCCTGGCTGCGAACCAGACTTCACTCGGTGACGGTAAATTATCATAATCTCACTTTAAAAATTTTAGCTTGACAACACATTTTGAGACAGCTGAAACCAAAAAAACGTTGAAAAGCGTTCAAAAATTTTGGATCGAAACTAAAACAATCAACAATGGCAAAAGTTTCCTGAGAGGTTCGTAACACTTGTGCACTTTGCTGTGTTTTTACCGATGTTAAGATCTTTTGTTCCACTTTCAACCAATGCTATGGTTAAATTGAGAAAAAGATCACTATCTTTTGTTCGGTTAACTCTTTTCCAAGTTTGGCAGTCGCACTGTAAGTATCACAATTTGTGTCGCTATGTCTTCTTACAAGAGAAACCAACTGAAATAGGGTCGTGTTCAACTGGTTTACCCTTAAGACCTAACGGAATAAGAAAAATTAATATTGATTCGTGTTCTTGACAAATATCGAGTCACCTTGCACGCTGAAGCCTAAAAGTAAACGTTTGTATGTAGGTATGTATAAAAAATACCAATAACATTAAAACAACAGTAATCTTTGGCTGGTGAAAATCGATAGAAATTGGACTACAAACAGAAGGAGCAACATTATTCTGAGCAATTGGCTCTATATTTGAGAATCATAAGTGTAAAAAGTCAACTAAATTCATCATCAACCAAAATTTGGTTTAATTAATAATTGTGTTGATGCCTTTTTTCGCGAGAGGCGTTAAGGTATATATTTTGTGATTATATGATGGTAAAAGATCATACCTGGAAGGCGAAAGTCATTTTGCCTTATGGATCGTCATAAATACTAGTTGTCTCTTAATCTGTGTTCCAGATACAAATATCCTAACTCTTCGCGAAATTTAAGCCCCCCCCCCCCGGGAAAAAAGGCATACGCATTAGCTCAGTAAATAAATACATTAAAAATATATTACTGTAATTTTTTCAGGGGCCAATTTCAAGTCACCAAGGACGGCTTGCTCCAAGTTTATATGGGATTCTGTAAGCTACTAATTTTAAATTATTACAAACTGGATGACTGGATAATAAAATTCAAGGGTTTCCTTAGCTTTGCCATCATAGTATATGAGAAACTTTGCCTAGCTCTACAAATAATTTATGGTAAGCATGCATAAATTTTTTTCTTGGGGGAGGGGGGGAGTTAGTTTATTTCAGTTTTCGTTATTTTGAGGGCGTTCTACGCTGGTTTGTTTGGTATGAGATATTACAGCCAACTTGGTGCTTCATGCCTTGTTGGCTAGCTATTATCGCATATCCACTGTGCGCCCATAAAATAATAGTTAGTTAGACAAGATTGGGAGTGAATTATTGGAAGACCATATTATAATAGAATTACAATAAAATCAATTATATTGTCATTTTAAAATAAATAAAATAATTATTATTGATATCTGAATTGGACAAACTTCTCTTGCCATCTGTGAACTAGATCTAACTTTGAGATGGTAAAAAGATGCTAAGAAGATTCTAAAGTTGTAACATCTCGAAGACTGGAAAGCAAGGCTTAATATTATATAAAACACCATGGAGGTGATAAAACTCAATAGGGAACTCATATCTCAGGATATATCTGCAGCATCAAAATGGAATTTCCCATCACAATACCGATACATTATCAAGCAAACAGAAAAATGAGAAGAAAAAAAAAGAAAATGAAAAAAAAAAAAAAAAACTAAATGATGTCTTGATGTGCCACCATGTTCTCAGAACTGCAACGACAAGAACTTTAAAGATGAAAAATGGACATCAATTTGATTCTCGACAAATATTTTGAAACTCCATTGTACTTTGATTTGACAGTAATAAAATATCGCAAACAGTCTATCAAATGATCAATCTGCCACTTCCCTCCAAATTTGCCAGTGAATATTTCAACTGTAATATGCTTAAGTGAGTGTATGACGAAAGAGTTTATATAATAATATACAATATTCTCAATGTAACCAAACATACCCAGCTTCGCCCAACCTGCTTTATCCTCTTTGAATACAAAACCCTAGCTTAAACCAGTGTTAAATAAATTATTTTACCTGTGGTGTTCGTTATAAGACTATAAAAAATATTAGTCTTGAGGAAATAATAATTTAAAGACAACTAACGTTGATTGCAACAATTAAAAATTATCCCACAGAAATGTCTCCACCATACAAAGCAAGAATAAACATTATTGTAAGACCAAACAACATGCCAAAGTTCTGCAGAGCAAAGGTCTTGAGATTCTTGCGAACAGAGTTTTGGCCAATCTTTACTGACATCTCAGAAGCTTCCTCCAGCTGTAAAGATAGAATGATAAAAAGTGTTCAGTATGAGCTAAATTGTGACAAAAAATTTGCAGTTTTCACACTGCAATACAATCTATCTGTGGACAAAGTTGAGAAGGTTTTTTTAGTATGCCATGTCACATGTCTTAGTGTAATGAGGGAACAAGATTAACAGTATCTGCTTTACTACTGTGACATAAACGACTAAATGACTGTACTTTAGACTGAGACAAGTTGGCTGAGACAGATAAATTCTGTCTGCATGTATAAAGAGGGGCATTTGTGGAATAATGATTATGCGTGTGGATGTTTCTGTTCCACAGAAAACAGATAATTCCTCCAGAAAAGCTATCTGCTTTTGCACATTTTGAATGATTCGATCCCATGTAAAAATAATTGTGATCACACTTTGAATGTGTGATAAAAAGCATGATTCTTAAACTCACACTTTTACACACTTTAATCACGCTTGTCATGTCTGATTCACACATACATGTATGAAAGAGGTGTGATAAGAAGTGTGATCGGATGTGATTTTGCAGACTTTGATAATCAATGACACATTTCTTCATCACACAAATATAAAAAATTCAAAGAGTCACTACAAAAAAGAGAGTGTGATATTATGGGGAAAATTCATCAAGTACTGTACTTTTGTATATTTTCGAAAGTAAAGCAAATGAAACCCAGATTTTAAAGTCCAGAATACTCAATAAGTATTATACTAGTCCATCTCTTTTACACTAGATCCATAAAACACCGGTAGCAGACCCATAATTCATGATGCATCTCTTGTATGACTAGCTAGAGCATTGATTTGAGGAAATTAAAACCTTGCATGTAAGCACAGCTTACCATGTCAACCAAAGCAATGTAGATAAACATTCCTCCAGCCAGAGAATAGATCCACTTCACTGCTGATGTTGCATAGCCAAGCAACAGGCCAATCACGAGTCCCAAGTAACAAGAACAGGCTGAGAGGAAATTGAATCCCATTGCCATTTTGTAAGACATGCCAGCATTGAGGAGAACAGCAAAGTCACCTGCCAGGAAAATTCAAAAGACCCATAACAATTGATTGAAGTAAAAACAAATACAGCTGTAGCAGCAATCCTGAAACTGCATGATGAAAATTAAGCATGGAGTTACTTCTTAAAAGTTAAAATATTAAGAATTTTAAAGATGATTTTGTGTTTGTACTGCACTCTCTCAAGAGTTTAATTTGTTTGCTTTGTTTCATGTAAGAAATCACAAACTCTATTTTGCAACTACTTGCATGAAGTAAACTTAAAGTTTCAAAACAATCACCATTATGGATGTAAAGCGGTCAAAGCTTCATGCTTCGTTCCTTCTTGTATCACTTGAAACAACTTTACAGCTGTAAAACTCAATGAAGCTGTTAGATAAATTATAAGAAAGGCCTCAAATTAAAGATAAAGTATGTGGTTCCTGACAAGTAACATTGATTCACATTCCATTGAGGGAAATAACTATATAATGTTTGTAAACATTAGGGTAACGAGACTGAGCAGTACAATAAAGAAATCATCTTTAAGGAGCTCAAGATTCGAACTAATATTTGGCTATCATTTGCAGGTACATGTAATGTGTATACATCATTATACATACATGTACCTACAATTAAATTTGTACGGGAGCTAAGAATAAGCCATTTGTCAAGAGCTAAGAATAAGCCATTTAGTCAGTCAACTGTTTATTTAGTCGGCAAACAGTGAAACCGGAGATAAGTCGGGCAGTTAATTTGTATTATTTTATGATTTTTGAGCTTTCGTTGTACTTCGTTTGCAAAATAAGTCATGACTGAAACAAAATTAGCTTTTGAATTATTGAAAGTGACGTAATTTGGTGGTGCATTCAAGATATGGTAAACATTTAATCCCATTTACTCAGGTGCAGCACCTTCAGACCCCAATAACAGCATGACAATAGCATAGCACCACTAATGGCGGGTGCAGCAGACGGTGTGTTCAAAACAACAATTATAACATAGCTAGCAGAGCCAAGCAATCAAATTCAGTATACGCAAGCATGCTCCAAATCTCGACAGTGCCCGCTGATGGCGTCAGCAAATCGCTTTGCCAGAATTTTTTTCACGCGAGCGGCCATTGTCAACGTGGGAAAAATATTATATTTCGCTACAGTGATGGATACAGAGACTCGGCCCACTTAAGTCTTAAAACAAACACAATTTTCTGGCCTTTTCTCGTGGCTAGAGTTCTTAAATGAGTCAGAAAAAAGAGACAAACAACGGAAAAGGAAACTCGGCCTCAGCACCGTCATGATTCGCTTCACTGTCCGAAGACACTCTGGTAAAACCAAACAAATTACAAACTGGTCTGTTTCAACCTTAAAGGTAAGCTTAAGTTTACCATTAAAAAACTGTTAAATATAAAACTCGAGCTTTCAACAGAAAAATTGAAAACCAATTCCTTTTTGCTTGATATTTCGCTTACCACGAACAATCACTTCTGATATTGTTGTATTTTTTTCGTGTCGATTTTCAGGATTTTATGCACAATTCCACCGGCTATGTTATAAAACAATTGGTTCATGCTTTTAGCTGTGTACTATTGAGTTATGGAGCACTTGCGAAGTTTGGAGAGCACTCAAGAAGCTACAGTTGCTATCGGCTATCGCCTCGGGCAACTCTTACGCTTCTTTCGTGCTCTCCAAACTTCCCGCATGCTCCATAACTTGATAGTGCACGCTAAAGCATGAACCAATTGTTAACTGGCGAAATGGAGAAATGACGAAATGGCGAAATGGCAAAATGGTACTAAAGATAAAAGGCAAAGTTATAAGATATTACCGCTCCAGTAACGGTTGTAATTGTTGCCCAATCTATTCCGTTTGGGGACAGAGCATTTAAGGGGGGAGAAACTTAACTATAACACATCAATCAATAATTTCGTTTCAGCTGTGTTTATATTTTGCACTTTTAACCCTAAAATATCATGCCATTTTCACTTTACCAAAGCCCCGTTTCCCTTATATTCCTCAGAGCTTCGTTCGCCGTTTTGCGGAGTCACACTGGTGCCTCAGCTACTCAAGGCGAGCTTGTTGTTCACCTTAAGGCTGGATCTGTTCGCGGGGGATCACAAAAGAGCATATTCAGTTTAAACTTTGAGTAATTCCTTGGGGTTCCATATGCAGCTGCACCGGTTGGTGACCTTCCCTTTTCTCCTCCCCAGCCAGTCCAGCCTTGGGAAGGTGTCAGAGATGGAACAAACTATGAAGCCCCGTTTCCCTTATATTCCTCAGAGCTTCGTTCGCCGTTTTGCGGAGTCACACTGTGTCCAGGTGTCGCAGCAGACATGGCTAGTGCACTTGACTCTAGAATCGACCAGTCTGGGTCTGAGCCCTTGCTGGAGACATTGTGCTGTGTTTTTGATATAGCCATGTGCACTCACCATGAGGCCACCACAGCTCCCAATACATCTACATATGAGTACATGTGCAAGCTTGTACATCAATTGAAATATATACAGGTACCTAAAGAACTAGATACAGAGCTAATAATGTATGTACATGTATGTTTCAATTTAGCTGTTGTTACCTAGTTCATGAGGAAGCTCTTCACAGAATATTGCCAGTGCTGTACTGACGCCCACAAAAGTTGATCCAGAAAAAGAAGCTCCAATGGCTAAGCCATCAATAAAATTATGAAGGCCATCACCAATGATTATCATCCATGCAACAGGCGCCACTTTTTTCTTTTCCACAGATAATGTACTGTTTTCCACAACAGCCTGTGTTAAAGTATGTTATTGGCAACATTAGCAAACTATTTAGTATGAAATTACATAGGGCCAAATGTTACTATTCCACTAGAATATTAATTACAATTCATAGCTAATAATTATAAAGCGTTTTCACATTACATAATTGCAGCCTTCTCGGAGTCCCATTAGCATTGTTCAGTATATATACATGCCCATAATATATCAAACACTAACGTTTGACCACATTTGATCGAAACACCAACACGCAGTGCGTATTTTTCATGAACTTTGACATGTTTGGAAATGTCATCCCTGCTTTAGCAAAAACAACTGCTCACTTTTTAACGAGAATTTTCAAACAGAGAAGGCTTATCGACTGTTAGAATCTATTTTAGCTACTAACAAAATATAGTGGACATGAATTGAAGGCTTCGGTGGAAAAAGGGCGTTAGGTTTTTTACTGAAAAGTGAACTTTGTCGAAAACGTTCCAAATTTCGCATGCAGTTTTGTTTCCGTGTGTCAAACAATGTTCTGCATGTTTTTTCCCTGAAGTTTGCTTCCTTTTTGAGATATTACGTACGCAAAAAAACACATTTTTCCAAGGGCATCCTCTGGGGACCTTTTGTTGAATGGAAAACAAAAGAAACCTTTTGTTTCGCTAAGCGATCAACTCACTATAATACCTTAAGCTCTTACTACTGCTTCGTTAGCACAAGCGGATGAGGCGCTGAACGGGCCAGATTCGAATTTGTTTTGCCGTGACGCCGGTTCGACACGAGGTCGCTCTGTTCCTTTTCTTTTTTCAAAAATGAAGATATCTATTTTAAAAAAAATACGTATACAGCGGGAATCTGGAGAGATTTTTTTATACAGCTTATTGTGACGTGAGACAACACGTGAATTTCGATCGAGCGTCAAAGCAAAGAGAAGTGATGCATGATGCAGTACAGCTCTTTCGACTAATATCTTAAGCATTGTTTTTAAGTACCTTGTAGCCTGCCTGGTGGTTGATAGGCATCATAAAGCCTTGATAACCCGTAAGTCACCAGCATGTTTTAAAGAAGCAAAACGTGTTCTGTAACTTCCAACGCAACTGATATCAGCGGCAAGTCAGTTATCAGCGTTCGAAGTCAGGTCGATCCAGGCAGCAAAGTCCAAGAGCAGTTCTTGCCCAAGAATAAAACCCTGTCGTGAGTTGTGGCCCATTTGCCAAGCATTGCTAGCTTCAAAGTTTGGAAAATGAGAACTGCTTTTAGACTTATAAAATTTTTCTTGCATCATCCTCCATGTTTACCCGCGCACGAGGTGTAACAGAACCTTCCCGGCATGCATTTAGATCACGTTCGGCAAGACAAGCCAAGACAAGACAAGACAAGACAAGACTCCGTAAATCACAATAATATTTAACTAATTACAGAGCGTGTTGTTTTCCTTTTTTATTCCAACATAATAATGGCCAACAAGAAGCGATCGATTGATTCAAAACATAGATCTGTGATCCAGGTTGCGTTGATTTTACTTCAAATCGGCATGATCTGTAGTGTTTTAAACTTCTGGGATCAGGGGCCATGCAGATGTAAGGAGAGAGACCTGTACGTTGCACAGAAGGGTTAATCTGTTAATCTGTCAGCCCTACATTTTTAAGCTTATACGTTGCAGGCAGTTAAAATGAAATAGAGATAGTTGCTGTGACGCTTTAAAGTGAAATCAACATTTTAACCTATTTAGGCTAGTTTACGTGCTGGGTGAAATGAACAGCTTGCTGGATTTGAAGTGAAATCAACATCCTTGCCGTCATGCCTTAACGCGAAATCGCGTAAAGTGAACTGGCTGTAATTTGAGTGAAATTAACGTCTTTGCGGTCGCGTGATAACATGAAATCACAATTTTAGCGGTTTTAAAAACCTGAAATCAACATTTTTTAAGGTTACATCTTGATTGTTCTCCTTGGCCTAACACTGCACTAACCCTAACGCCTCCTGACCTTAACTCTAACGTTATCCGAAGCACTAACCCTAACAATGAAGCGCTAGCGCTAACCCTCGGCAATAACCCTCACCCTTCAACGCTAACCCTAGTTTCAAGCGGTAACACTAAACGTTAACTCTAAGCCTAACCTTGTTCCGTAACCCTAGTTTCAAGCGGTAACCCTATTTCAAGCGGTAACCCTAGTTTCAAGCGGTAGCCCTAAGCGTTAACTCTAAGCCTAACCTTGTTCCGTAACCCTAGTTTCAAGCGGTAACCCTAGTTTTAAGCGGTAACCCTAGTTTCAAGCCGTAGCCCTAAGCGTTAACTCTAAGCCTAACCTTGTTCCGTAACCCTAGTTTCAAGCGGTAACCCTATTTCAAGCGGTAACCCTAGTTTCAAGCGGTAGCCCTAAGCGTTAACTCTAAGCCTAACCTTGTTCCGTAACCCTAGTTTCAAGCGGTAACCCTATTTCAAGCGGTAACCCTAGTTTCAAGCCGTAGCCCTAAGCGTTAACTCTAAGCCTAACCTTGTTCCGTAACCCTTCAACGCTAGCCCTAGTTTCGAGCGGTAACCCTCCGCTTAAGTCTCTCT
>JAHPZR010027573.1:0-12500 GCA_019787425.1 Platygyra sinensis
GGGCACAATCTACGGGACCAGAAAGAGCAATCGTGGTTAATTTTTCGCTCTTATCAGCTTTGTTTGTTCAGTGACAGGTTTACTCACGAGTGCCACGTAGAAGCTGGTCCGATCTATTTAGCCTGAGTTGTTTGTTGTTCGGAGAGAAAAACGGTAGTTAGATTTCACATGTAAACAAAAACTCGGTAAATGATTTCAACTACTGGAGGCAGAAAAACAACCGGCAATATAAGCTCATTTAAAAGCCCTTATCTCTTGATCGACGTGTAATCGATCAATTAGGAATCAAATATATTAGTCACAAGATTTGGACCACTGATCAGTTTGTATTTGCTTATTTATATGAGGTTAGATGATCAGTGTTACTTTCCACAGGAAACTTGTGCAGTCAGAAAAAGACTCTTAATTGATTTTATTCTTGAAGTAAGTGGTCAGGAAGTACAAGGAGACAAGCTACAGCTAAATCTTAATGCAATAGAAATTAACCTCGCATTCCAGTCAGTAGCAATAACATCAATCTGGTTAGCCTAAAAAGAAACAGCAGTTAGCCTGAGTAGCACTCTAGATAACCTAAATAGTGCTGAGTTCAAAAATTGTATGCACTAGATTCTTAAAAGATCATTCAGAAGCTAGACTGGCAGCAAGTTCTCTGGTGTTCTTGTGGTCATGAGACTCACTCATGAGACTCACTCATGACCAGTGTTTCATGGATTCAACTCTATATATCTATGCACTCATTAATGTGACTTTCAGTTTTCGCTTTTTGAAAATAATCTATATGTTCAGTTGCAATTCCTGCTGCTTGAGGTAAAACCTCCATGAAATGCCTGACTTATACATTAGGTTTCTTTCCTTATGTTTTGTCTTTCCTTGCTCTGTGCTTTGGCTCAGAGAGTGGTACACAGCTAGCTACAGAAAAAGGAAATATTATGTTGCTTTTCTGGTTTCACTCTTGCGTGTCCTTTTACTGCAGGTTTTAAGACAACAGGATAACAGGAACATGATAGGAAAGTGCATTCTTGTGACTGGTGGAGCAGGGTATATTGGATCGCACACTGTTGTGGAGCTTGTCAATGCGGGATATGATGTTGTTATAATTGATAACTTTGTAAATGCATTTACAGGTCAGTCCTTGCTGTATAGTTTTTGTTATTTTAAAATTCCAAAAGTAACAACTCCCAAAGTAGTGATTTAAGCTTAATTTAACAATAGTATGCTCAGGATATAAAAATCAAATTTTTACTGGCTTGGCAGTGGTTACACTGTCATGTAGCTCTCAATAATAGTTAACAACTATTCACCGAAGTGGAGGTGGCTAGTGGTGTCATATTTACCGAGCTGCAAAGCAGCGAGGTAAATATCCTCCGCTAGCCACTGACACAGAGGTGAATAGTTGTTTTAGTATATACTAAAACAGTGAGTTACATGTAATACATAGCACAAAAAAATAATTTGGATAATTTCTTCACTTGTCACGGATGCAAACTGGGACGCCATTTTTTTCTAGAGTTGCTCGGAGGTAAATAGCAAAGGATATTCGGAATTTGACTAGCCAATCAGCATGCACCTTCAATGCTATCCACTGTTTTAGTATATACTAATAAGGGTTATTCGAATCCTTACAGAATTCTGTATCTCATGTTGACCCTTTTTCTTTTGCCAATCAGTTCCTTTAGCTTCTCTGCTTCTCTATGTTTTCAGAAAAAACTGAATGTTTTCATTCTTTCACTTTTCCCTTCACATGTACTGGTAATCAACTACTGAAAGTAATTCTGATAAATTAAAATGAGGTGAGATCTACATGTAGGTAAAACAATGACATCACTGAGGGAAATGTCACAAGGCAGACCTACTCAACCATTCTATCTAGAGACCTCCATTTTATTTTTCTTTGAACAGCTCAATAAAGCAGGTATCTATATAATAACCTATACTAACCAAAGCAACACTGGTGTTTCAGATATGAGAAGGTCTTTGTCTAACTACAGTAAAAGTTTAAAAAAAAAACTCTGATTTTGTACACTCTTTTCATGTTAAGAAAAATATTTATTGGACAGGTATATATAACGGACCCAAAGAAATAAAAACTAACAACTTTTTCAAGTTATGGTTGTCCTGCTTACCTGTAGTAAATTAATGGAACCTGTGATATTGTTGTGGTAATACTGCAGTGGCATTGCAACAGACTCTCCCACTGCCTTTAGGGCAGCAAGGTGAACAACTGCATAAAATTCATGCTAAAAAAACAAAGCCAAAAATTTAACACTATTGTCTTAATGGTCAAAAGTGCATTGCTCCACTTCCACTTGATAGACTTTTTGATCTGATTGTCGTTCAATTGCCCCAAATAGCTAATTCTTTTTGAGTCTGAGTAGTTGAAGTGCAAGAGGCTTAAACTTATAAAAGTAATTTACTATTTACTATTATTAGTAATTAGCTATTAAGTAATTAACTATTACAACTACTGATGTGCAATTATCTGGCCCATCTGGCAGGGGGTTATCCTGGATTCTCTAGCATGAAGCTAGGATGGCATGCTAATCCATTGCAAGGTTACCCCCAAGCATTATGTTTGTCAGTATCCATTTATACACCTGGGTGAAGAGGCACTTTGAGATTAACCTGTCTTGTACAAGAACACAAAACAATGTCACCAACCATGGCTCAAACCTGGACTGCTTGATCCAGAGACAAGCACACTAAACGCATTACGTCACAGTGTTACCCAACAGCACCTTTTTTGTTTGCTTCAGCAGCAGCATATCAGGTGAGTTTGGTCAAGCCATGGTTTGTATTTTGTTGAGAAGCTTTTACCAGGTTCTAACTATCAATTTATTGTGAAAATGAAAATTTTAGTCATATAGTTTACAGTGAGGGCACTCTGTAAACACTTTCAAGACATTCTTTTTACAGTTATTGCAGTATGTGACTGTACAATGAGGGCTCTTAATGTAATTGAACAACAAGATAATTTAGTGTTTTGCTTATGTTCATCATTAGATGACAGGACTTCATATCCCCAAAAAGCACACACAAAATATTGTTCATGGTTTAAGCATCCTCACTATACTTAAAGTTAGTGTTGACTTTGTAATGCAGCTTACTTTGCTGAAAACTTCCTTTAAGTCATCCTTGTTCAATAAATCAACAGAATAATAAACAAGCTTTTTTCCAGTAATCTCCTCCATTCTCTTTAAGCTTTCTACTGAAGGCAACAAGTCTACATTAATCAAGTTACAGAGGTACATGTACCAAACAGATCAATTTATTTATTATTATTACTACAGTGGAACCCGGTTAATATGGACATCAAAGGGACATGTCATAGTGTCTGTATTAAGCGGGCTCTCAGAGAAAACGTCAGGAACACCTGTTTAATCGATATAAAGACCAAAGCAGACAGTTTTACAAGAAAACGTTTTTAATTTCTTACTGTAACAGTAACAAGTTCATCCTAAAGAAACCTCACGATCATTTATCATAGTGCAGAGTATTGTTATTGAAACATGCATGAAGTAGATTCAATTGAAAAAGTCTGTGACTTAACTTCGTAACTGTTTTTAGCACAGTTCTGTAATAAAATTTTAATCACCCGTAAAAATCTGTCATTATTTGAACAGGGTACAATGTCTACAATTATCACATAATTGGAAAAAGGAAATAGACTTTGTTCAGATAACCAGTGTCCGTAAAGTGGGGTTGACAATATATGAGAGTTTGTGACTCGGGGCACAGGAAAGTATCCATTGTCCGTATTACCCGGTGTCCGTATAAAGCGGGTTAATTTTAGAGAAAATATGTGAGCTTTTTGCCAGGACAAACGAAACTGTCCGTATAAAGCGGGTGTCCGTAGAGCGGGCTTCCACTGTATCATTATTAGTTTCCAATTCTTTAACTTAATATTGAGGATGCTGGAAATACAAGATTAGCAAAATCTAGCTCTATTATATTCAAATTCTAATATCTAATGGCCACCAGGTAAAACTGGTGGACATGTTTAAAACACAAAATGGCACTACAAGCAAGGGTCAACATGAGATACAGAATTCTGTAAGGATTCGAATAACCCTTATTAGTATATACTAAAACAGTGGATAGCATTGAAGGTGCATGCTGATTGGCTAGTCAAATTCCGAATATCCTTTGCTATTTACCTCCGAGCAACTCTAGAAAAAAATGGCGTCCCAGTTTGCATCCGTGACAAGTGAAGAAATTATCCAAATTATTTTTTTGTGCTATGTATTACATGTAACTCACTGTTTTAGTATATACTAAAACAACTATTCACCTCTGTGTCAGTGGCTAGCGGAGGATATTTACCTCGCTGCTTTGCAGCTCGGTAAATATGACACCACTAGCCACCTCCACTTCGGTGAATAGTTGTTAACTATTATTGAGAGCTACATGACAGTGTAACCACTGCCAAGCCAGTAAAATTTGATTTTTATATCCTGAGCATACTATTGTTAAATTAAGCTTAAATCACTACTTTGGGAGTTGTTACTTTTGGAATTTTAAAATAACAAAAACTATACAGCAAGGACTGACCTGTAAATGCATTTACAAAGTTATCAATTATAACAACATCATATCCCGCATTGACAAGCTCCACAACAGTGTGCGATCCAATATACCCTGCTCCACCAGTCACAAGAATGCACTTTCCTATCATGTTCCTGTTATCCTGTTGTCTTAAAACCTGCAGTAAAAGGACACGCAAGAGTGAAACCAGAAAAGCAACATAATATTTCCTTTTCTGTAGCTAGCTGTGTACCACTCTCTGAGCCAAAGCACAGAGCAAGGGAAAGACAAAACATAAGGAAAGAAACCTAATGTATAAAGTCAGGCATTTCATGGAGGTTTTACCTCAAGCAGCAGGAATTGCAACTGAACATATAGATTATTTTCAAAAAGCGAAAACTGAAAGTCACATTAATGAGTGCATAGATATATAGAGTTGAATCCATGAAACACTGGTCATGAGTGAGTCTCATGAGTGAGTCTCATGACCACAAGAACACCAGAGAACTTGCTGCCAGTCTAGCTTCTGAATGATCTTTTAAGAATCTAGTGCATACAATTTTTGAACTCAGCACTATTTAGGTTATCTAGAGTGCTACTCAGGCTAACTGCTGTTTCTTTTTAGGCTAACCAGATTGATGTTATTGCTACTGACTGGAATGCGAGGTTAATTTCTATTGCATTAAGATTTAGCTGTAGCTTGTCTCCTTGTACTTCCTGACCACTTACTTCAAGAATAAAATCAATTAAGAGTCTTTTTCTGACTGCACAAGTTTCCTGTGGAAAGTAACACTGATCATCTAACCTCATATAAATAAGCAAATACAAACTGATCAGTGGTCCAAATCTTGTGACTAATATATTTGATTCCTAATTGATCGATTACACGTCGATCAAGAGATAAGGGCTTTTAAATGAGCTTATATTGCCGGTTGTTTTTCTGCCTCCAGTAGTTGAAATCATTTACCGAGTTTTTGTTTACATGTGAAATCTAACTACCGTTTTTCTCTCCGAACAACAAACAACTCAGGCTAAATAGATCGGACCAGCTTCTACGTGGCACTCGTGAGTAAACCTGTCACTGAACAAACAAAGCTGATAAGAGCGAAAAATTAACCACGATTGCTCTTTCCTGGTCCCCACCCCCCCCCCCCCCCCCCCCCCCCCCCCCCCCCCCCCCCCCCCCCCACACCCCCCCCCCCCCCCCCCCCCCCCCCCCCCCCCCCCCCCCGTAGATTGTGCCCTCGCTGAACAAGAAATCTAGCTTTCGTTGTGTTTCGAACATATTTGTTTTGCTTATTTGTGTCTCCTTACACGCTGATGTGAAGAGAACAACGGATGTTGTACCTCTATAATTTACCGAGACATAAATGTCTCACCGTCTCCAAACAAAATTGAAACAGAAAAAAATACACAAATAAACATATCCCAAAGTTAACATGTGTCGCGACAAAAATGTTTAGAAAAAATGTAGATGAAATAATAAAATCAAAACAGAATAGATCAATAGGTAAGAACAAGTTAATATTAATGGTTCAAAAGTAAGTAGGTCAAAAAATACAAGCATTTTTGTAATCTTTATGTTATTGTTATATGTAATATCTTAAAGCACCTAAAGTACAAATGTAGTAAGTAGTTCTTTCTTTTCTTTTTTTCTCCTTCTGTGTGTGCAAAAGGGAAACAAAACGTAATATAGTACTGTGATGTAAGTAGTGTGAGTAGCGTAAGTAATGTAGTTAACAATTGGTTCATGCTTAGCGTACGTATATCGAGTTATGGATGCACGCGGGAAGTTTGATGAGCACGAAAGAAGCGTAAGAGTTGCTCATCAGAAGTGTAAGAGTTGTTCATCAGTGGCTCAATAGCATTTAGATAGAACTAGCGCGCGCGCTATGTTATAATGCATTGTATATCCTATACACGTAGTATTGCAAATAATAAAAAAACAAAAACACCAAAAAAATTTAAGTAATTCAAATACCTCAAGTAGTCCGAAAACCTCAAGAAGCGTAAGAACCTGAAGAACTTCAAAAAATATTTATCGGTACATTGTAAGCTATCACGGTACAAGGAGCCCATCACGATGGGCACCTGGTATCACCTATATGAAGTACCTAACCAGACAGTCGTGTGCGCCTGGCCTGTCAACCCTGATTTTACTCTTATTTCAATTTATGCATAACAATTCCAAAATACGGTTAGCGATGTCGCTACACAGACGTCCCTCTCCCCGAGGTTTTGATGAAGGGGACGGATATTCATTCCACCCCTTACCAAGAGAAAACCTAGGCTCATATAAGGCTCATAAAATTAGACTGTAAGTACTGCAGGCCTGGCTGCAAGGCAGGCATTATCTTTATCCAACATAACCGCCAAGGATCGGTGACCCCAAGGATCGGAGCTCACCAAAGACCCCGAGACGAATCGAATGAAATAACAAGTAACAGGAAGTAAGTTTTACATAATACTCCGAGCTTTTATTTCAAGAAAGTCCAACTGTTGTTCGCGAGGGCACAATCTACGGGACCAGAAAGAGCAATCGTGGTTAATTTTTCGCTCTTATCAGCTTTGTTTGTTCAGTGACAGGTTTACTCACGAGTGCCACGTAGAAGCTGGTCCGATCTATTTAGCCTGAGTTGTTTGTTGTTCGGAGAGAAAAACGGTAGTTAGATTTCACATGTAAACAAAAACTCGGTAAATGATTTCAACTACTGGAGGCAGAAAAACAACCGGCAATATAAGCTCATTTAAAAGCCCTTATCTCTTGATCGACGTGTAATCGATCAATTGGGAATCAAATATATTAGTCACAAGATTTGGACCACTGATCAGTTTGTATTTGCTTATTTATATGAGGTTAGATGATCAGTGTTACTTTCCACAGGAAACTTGTGCAGTCAGAAAAAGACTCTTAATTGATTTTATTCTTGAAGTAAGTGGTCAGGAAGTACAAGGAGACAAGCTACAGCTAAATCTTAATGCAATAGAAATTAACCTCGCATTCCAGTCAGTAGCAATAACATCAATCTGGTTAGCCTAAAAAGAAACAGCAGTTAGCCTGAGTAGCACTCTAGATAACCTAAATAGTGCTGAGTTCAAAAATTGTATGCACTAGATTCTTAAAAGATCATTCAGAAGCTAGACTGGCAGCAAGTTCTCTGGTGTTCTTGTGGTCATGAGACTCACTCATGAGACTCACTCATGACCAGTGTTTCATGGATTCAACTCTATATATCTATGCACTCATTAATGTGACTTTCAGTTTTCGCTTTTTGAAAATAATCTATATGTTCAGTTGCAATTCCTGCTGCTTGAGGTAAAACCTCCATGAAATGCCTGACTTTATACATTAGGTTTCTTTCCTTATGTTTTGTCTTTCCCTTGCTCTGTGCTTTGGCTCAGAGAGTGGTACACAGCTAGCTACAGAAAAAGGAAATATTATGTTGCTTTTCTGGTTTCACTCTTGCGTGTCCTTTTACTGCAGGTTTTAAGACAACAGGATAACAGGAACATGATAGGAAAGTGCATTCTTGTGACTGGTGGAGCAGGGTATATTGGATCGCACACTGTTGTGGAGCTTGTCAATGCGGGATATGATGTTGTTATAATTGATAACTTTGTAAATGCATTTACAGGTCAGTCCTTGCTGTATAGTTTTTGTTATTTTAAAATTCCAAAAGTAACAACTCCCAAAGTAGTGATTTAAGCTTAATTTAACAATAGTATGCTCAGGATATAAAAATCAAATTTTTACTGGCTTGGCAGTGGTTACACTGTCATGTAGCTCTCAATAATAGTTAACAACTATTCACCGAAGTGGAGGTGGCTAGTGGTGTCATATTTACCGAGCTGCAAAGCAGCGAGGTAAATATCCTCCGCTAGCCACTGACACAGAGGTGAATAGTTGTTTTAGTATATACTAAAACAGTGAGTTACATGTAATACATAGCACAAAAAAATAATTTGGATAATTTCTTCACTTGTCACGGATGCAAACTGGGACGCCATTTTTTTCTAGAGTTGCTCGGAGGTAAATAGCAAAGGATATTCGGAATTTGACTAGCCAATCAGCATGCACCTTCAATGCTATCCACTGTTTTAGTATATACTAATAAGGGTTATTCGAATCCTTACAGAATTCTGTATCTCATGTTGACCCTTGCTTGTAGTGCCATTTTGTGTTTTAAACATGTCCACCAGTTTTACCTGGTGGCCATTAGATATTAGAATTTGAATATAATAGAGCTAGATTTTGCTAATCTTGTATTTCCAGCATCCTCAATATTAAGTTAAAGAATTGGAAACTAATAATGATACAGTGGAAGCCCGCTCTACGGACACCCGCTTTATACGGACAGTTTCGTTTGTCCTGGCAAAAAGCTCACATATTTTCTCTAAAATTAACCCGCTTTATACGGACACCGGGTAATACGGACAACGGATACTTTCCTGTGCCCCGAGTCACAAACTCTCATATATTGTCAACCCCACTTTACGGACACTGGTTATCTGAACAAAGTCTATTTCCTTTTTCCAATTATGTGATAATTGTAGACATTGTACCCTGTTCAAATAATGACAGATTTTTACGGGTGATTAAAATTTTATTACAGAACTGTGCTAAAAACAGTTACGAAGTTAAGTCACAGACTTTTTCAATTGAATCTACTTCATGCATGTTTCAATAACAATACTCTGCACTATGATAAATGATCGTGAGGTTTCTTTAGGATGAACTTGTTACTGTTACAGTAAGAAATTAAAAACGTTTTCTTGTAAAACTGTCTGCTTTGGTCTTTATATCGATTAAACAGGTGTTCCTGACGTTTTCTCTGAGAGCCCGCTTAATACAGACACTATGACATGTCCCTTTGATGTCCATATTAACCGGGTTCCACTGTAGTAATAATAATAAATAAATTGATCTGTTTGGTACATGTACCTCTGTAACTTGATTAATGTAGACTTGTTGCCTTCAGTAGAAAGCTTAAAGAGAATGGAGGAGATTACTGGAAAAAAGCTTGTTTATTATTCTGTTGATTTATTGAACAAGGATGACTTAAAGGAAGTTTTCAGCAAAGTAAGCTGCATTACAAAGTCAACACTAACTTTAAGTATAGTGAGGATGCTTAAACCATGAACAATATTTTGTGTGTGCTTTTTGGGGATATGAAGTCCTGTCATCTAATGTTGAACATAAGCAAAACACTAAATTATCTTGTTGTTCAATTACATTAAGAGCCCTCATTGTACAGTCACATACTGCAATAACTGTAAAAAGAATGTCTTGAAAGTGTTTACAGAGTGCCCTCACTGTAAACTATATGACTAAAATTTTCATTTTCACAATAAATTGATAGTTAGAACCTGGTAAAAGCTTCTCAACAAAATACAAACCATGGCTTGACCAAACTCACCTGATATGCTGCTGCTGAAGCAAACAAAAAAGGTGCTGTTGGGTAACACTGTGACGTAATGCGTTTAGTGTGCTTGTCTCTGGATCAAGCAGTCCAGGTTTGAGCCATGGTTGGTGACATTGTTTTGTGTTCTTGTACAAGACAGGTTAATCTCAAAGTGCCTCTTCACCCAGGTGTATAAATGGATACTGACAAACATAATGCTTGGGGGTAACCTTGCAATGGATTAGCATGCCATCCTAGCTTCATGCTAGAGAATCCAGGATAACCCCCTGCCAGATGGGCCAGATAATTGCACATCAGTAGTTGTAATAGTTAATTACTTAATAGCTAATTACTAATAATAGTAAATAGTAAATTACTTTTATAAGTTTAAGCCTCTTGCACTTCAACTACTCAGACTCAAAAAGAATTAGCTATTTGGGGCAATTGAACGACAATCAGATCAAAAAGTCTATCAAGTGGAAGTGGAGCAATGCACTTTTGACCATTAAGACAATAGTGTTAAATTTTTGGCTTTGTTTTTTTAGCATGAATTTTATGCAGTTGTTCACCTTGCTGCCCTAAAGGCAGTGGGAGAGTCTGTTGCAATGCCACTGCAGTATTACCACAACAATATCACAGGTTCCATTAATTTACTACAGGTAAGCAGGACAACCATAACTTGAAAAAGTTGTTAGTTTTTATTTCTTTGGGTCCGTTATATATACCTGTCCAATAAATATTTTTCTTAACATGAAAAGAGTGTACAAATCAGAGTTTTTTTTTTAAACTTTTACTGTAGTTAGACAAAGACCTTCTCATATCTGAAACACCAGTGTTGCTTTGGTTAGTATAGGTTATTATATAGATACCTGCTTTATTGAGCTGTTCAAAGAAAAATAAAATGGAGGTCTCTAGATAGAATGGTTGAGTAGGTCTGCCTTGTGACATTTCCCTCAGTGATGTCATTGTTTTACCTACATGTAGATCTCACCTCATTTTAATTTATCAGAATTACTTTCAGTAGTTGATTACCAGTACATGTGAAGGGAAAAGTGAAAGAATGAAAACATTCAGTTTTTTCTGAAAACATAGAGAAGCAGAGAAGCTAAAGGAACTGATTGGCAAAAGAAAAAGGGGGTTCACTTACCATTTTATGGTAAGAGTAAACTGCTAAGGCCAAATTAAATTATTGTAGCCAGCCTTGCCATGTACTTGATTATATTTCTTATGTAGCACATGATACATCATAGATAATGTGACATGGGCTATGTTTGCAACAAGCTTAAAATGCACAGAACTTATTAATAGTTTCAGTTATGTCCTTAAATCATAATGTTTATTTACCCGGTATATCTTTACTGCATTTGAGGTAGGTGCAGCACCAATTGGCTTAAAATCCTAAGTATCTATAGCTAATGTTTATAAATCTTGTCCTTACTTTGCAGTGCATGAAGGAACATGGTGTTTGGAATTTTGTCTTCTCCTCTTCAGCTACAGTTTATGGCTTGCCAAACTCTCTCCCTATTAGCGAGGACCACCCAGTGGGCAATGGTATAACAAACCCTTATGGAAGATCAAAGTTCTTTATTGAACAGATTATACAAGATTTGTGCAAAGCAGAAAAGGTATAAATTATTTAATACCCATGTTAACAACTCAGCAATATGTTTTCTAAAATTAGTTCTTCATGGTGATTCGTAACGTAGTTTGTCAGTAGGTCCACATCAGCCTCTGGCTGCCTCTAGTCTAACCTACTATACCAAATAAAGTATGTATGTGTGTATGTATGTATGTTTACCATACTAGTATCATACATGTAGATACTTCAATGACAAGATCTTTGAATAATATTTTGTGATGCTTTGTACTTGATTTGACCAATCAGGGTAAGTAGAGTTGACTGAGTAACTTTATTATTTGTCCTGGGGGTACTCTCATAAAAATTGAGTGGGGCTGTGCAGCCTGCTTCCCAAAACCCTCACCTTATTCGTGACCACAATCTGTGATTTTCACTACCCTATTAATGACTTGACAAAAGCTTTGATACCCCGTTTATGACCCAGGTGACTATTAAATCATATCTGCATTACAATTAGTTCCCTGGTTCTGACCAATGTTAAATTGCTGTTAACATAATTTGTAAAGGGATTTTGGTGATGGTCTTATCGATAATGATGAAAAAGTAGCTTCTTAAAAACATTCCCAAATCAAGACTAGAGTGTAATTTGAACCATACCCTATTTATGACTAAAACAGCCCAAATCAATACACTATTTCTGCCAAAAGTAGCTGAAAAATCATATTCTTTGGGGCTGCACATACTTATTAAACTAATAGCCCATATAAGGGAGTACCCTCTCCCCTTGAGTTATTAGTAGTATTAATCGCACTTCTTCAGAATTTTACTTTCAGTTCAATCTGTTTGTGTAACTCTGTCACGTTCTGGTTAAACATATTTTGCTTCTCCCTTGTTAACAGAAAATGAAGGTTGTGATGTTAAGATACTTCAATCCTGTTGGGGCTCACAAATCGGGCAAAATTGGTGAAGACCCTCAGGTAAGTAAAGAATGGCTACTT
>JAHPZR010027573.1:17500-30000 GCA_019787425.1 Platygyra sinensis
CCTCCTTAGAATTATTTAAACTTTGCAAAGTGTTGCATCTTATCAAAATTTGATAATGATACACGAGGGTCATCGAGTGTTTGAGCTGAAAACACTTAAATATAAAATTTTAATGAGTTATACTGTTGTTGCCAGAGCCATTTGTGCCAGAAAGATTACCATTATTAGTTCACCAATGGCTGGGTATTTGTTTGATATCATTATTGTAGCATTAAAGTTAAACAGTTATAGTAATGATCAATCAAGGTAGTTGCATAGACGTGGGAAAAGTTGGGGAAACTGTTGCCAACTACCTTAACATGGCTGACCTGGCCTCAAAGGAAGAATTTTTTATAAGAAATCAGTTTATTAGCTTGTAAGAAATAATTTGTTTCAATTGAAGAACTTTAGGTTCAGACTCAAGATGTATTTTGACAAAACAAAGCTGAGTATTTCAAATGAACTATTTTGAGAACAATTCACCAATAAATTATTAACTGCTGAAATTAGGGTTTTCCTTAACTAGAATTTGAAGGGAATAGTTTTGACAGAAAACGAATCTTACTAGTGTAGTAACACTATCATCCATTCATTGAAGTAGTTAGTGGGGGAGGAATTTATTGTGTAACTTTCAATATTATGTAATATATCATTTGCAGTCAAGTGAAGAAAGGGTTTTTTCTTGGACTGGGATACAGTAGTTAAATTATTAGACATGAAATGCACAATGTCACAATATCATTACCCTTCTTGATTATGGTCAATAAAATTGAATAATTTGTATTTTGCTGTTTGCCATTCCAGTGGCTGAACTGTCAATGAAGATGATAAGCAAGTTGCACTTGTTTGTGTTCTCTGTGGCCCTTAGTCAGCACCTCAGTGAGATTCACCTGAATAGCCCTCTGCATGTATGCGAGGTAACAGTTTTAGCCCGAAATTGCCTCACATCCATTTTGGATTACATTGTAATGCAAATGAGAAAAACTAACCGTGAAAAGGGCTATTGGTGCTTTTCCTCTGCTTTGAATAATTATATCAGTTTACTTTTTAATATCAGCCCTTGCTTATTCCACAAGCTTTTATTTTGCCACTCTTTTCAAGATCCACAAGCAAAGTTCCTTTTATTTAACCTGCATAGGAGGTACATAAATGGGTTGAAGGCTTGCTATATGACCAGGGCCACCTCTGATTTATTATCGGTTTGTAATTTAGTGGTCAGGAGTGAATCTGTAATAAATAAATGAAAATGATTATACAATTACATGTAACAAGGTGGCCTTGAGACCAGTTCATCATTCAGTCACTTGTTCTGTAGGTGATTAATCCCATAGTTCACTGGATAACATTGCTGTAAAGAGTGGGATACACTGGTAGAGAGAGTAGGGTGGAAAGCTGTCTATCTTTAGTTATCAATGAGAGCAGAAAAAGATGGGATGCTAAGGGGTGGATTGTATGAGGGGAGGGGTGGTTTAGGGGGTTGTCAATTTTCATTCCATTGACTATAATTCATATAACTACTAATTAAAGCAATCACCATCCAAATGTAGTTAGCATGCACTTTTATTCCACCTCATTTATAGTCTTAACTCTAGGCACTTCAATGTTTTAAATTAAGAACAAATTGACCAAACATCAAAATGACACTTGCTCACTGATTGTTTTGTTGTAGACTTGGCCAGTTGAGCTGCTTTCCTGCCTTGCTTTGAAATAGGCCGCATTCAATATATCAATAACTCTTAAAATGGCTCTAAGGCTTTCACGGCAAACTTTATGTTTGGTGGTATTTTTTCCTGGGCATTGAAAACAAAGGAAACTTCACAAATTTTGTCCTGAAAGCCTTAGAGCCATGTTAGAGTACTGATATATGCAGCCAATTCTTTGGGAGTTAACTGCTCTTGATGGCCTTGAGTGGTGTGAAGTATACTTGTTGCTGTATAGATCTTTAAGAGCTTAAGACTAGCTTGACAAAACCAGCTATTTCCATATGGGACAAGAAGAGAAACATTCGTTCTGATTTCTCAGTCCTCACAAAGGAAAATTGTTGGTCTTCATCTTACTGAGGTCATATTTTCTTATTATATATTATGATACAAAAATACTAAATGATAGAAACTTGAGAGTTGATCAGTTAACTTTAAACCTGACAGCAACATACTGTTTTTTGAATGTTCCGGCACTTGATTAAAAGAAACTATTTTAATAAAAAAAGTTAACTCAAGGCATTAAGTCTGTTCAGTGAATGATTTAGCTGATCTTACTCAAAAGCATGAGTAACACTAAGATTACACATCTAATACTCTTCCTGTTCATCATCGTAACCAAACTCATTTACATCATTTCCAGCTTCATCTGGTGGAGCAAAACCCTCCTGCAAACACAACAATAGTGTCGATTTGTTTGGGGATTTACCACAATAACACTCAAAAACATGATCTGCTTAATGATACATTTGTGCATTGAGGAGCAGTAGTCATCTAACGCATCTCTATTTTTTGCTGATTCAGACCAGTAAAGAGTTATTACTGGTACATGAAGACTGATTTCAAGTGTTCTATGAATAGAACTGTGATGATATGTCAATTCTCCATTTCCACTTGCTCATGAAAGATTGTGCAAGCAAGGGTAAATCTAAGTAATATAGGAGTTGTAGCAGCTGTGACGAGGATGTTTAGTTCTGCACAGTGGAGCCACTAAAAAAGTTTAAAACTTGAAAAACAAATCCCCTGACAAATGGGGTGCTCTAGCTACCTGCTCTCTCCCTAAATTTACAACCAATCATGAACATATGATCAGGCCTCAGTTGTTCAAAAGTTGGGTAACACTATCCACGGGATAAATCACTATCTAGTGGATAATGCAGTTTGTTTTATATTACAGTGCGTTTCACAAAACTTTTGACAAACGGTTTCCAAAGTTTGTTACGAACTTGGCAATTTCATTAGAAATGCTGTAGCTTTACCTCGAGAAAGCTATACGCTTGTCAGAGAAATTCTTATGTTTTTCTTACATTATCTGATTGAACTTATGTTTCTGGAGCTCAATGTATAGGTTTATTCCTCCTTTGATCGTTCTGGTACCACACGATTCAAATGTAGCTCTTTACGCATGTTGTATATGCCATTGTTCAACTTACGGATATTTCAGGCAAGACTATGGTTTTGATCCTCTATGTGGATGTCATCAGTTGCTGGTATTTCTAAAATACTCTGTGCATCTGAATTTGCTAGTGTAACTTGTACATAAGTGAGAAAGCAAGATATTCCTTCGAGTTATCAGTGAACTCATTTCGAGTTATGGGTGACTCATTTTGTATTTTATTTCTGTTTTTGAACATATTAATTTTACTTATAATTGTAGTTTCTATGACTTCTGTAAATCATGCAAGAGCATCAACTTATGATCTGCTGCGCTATATAAGATTAAATTATTATTATTATTATTATTATTAAATCAAGGGTTTATTTCCGATGAGTTGCATGCATTCGTGCTGTTTCGGGCGTAAATAAACCTCAAGTTTCATGTTACAATTCATTCTCTGATTGGCTTATTTAATTGATTCATCAAAAGCGAGAAAAGTGAGCAGCAAGCAAAAACCATATGAAATGTGGCAGATGGAATTTCACTCGGCTTCACCACTCGCGAGTTCCTTGAAGCCCGCAAGGGAATATGGCGACTATGCTGCTGCTTGCCTGCTCACGCATCCTGCCAGCTACCCAGGCTATGTTTTTTCACGTTATTTCTAGAAGTATGTATGTCCTGAAAAGGGTTTTTTTTTTATCTCTGATAGACTATTAAATGTAAGATACTTTTAAGCTGCTATGTGTGGAAGTTCTATCTGAAGCTACCCGAGAATAAACCAACATGACAGAAATTGTATTCTATTTGTAGGCAGGTGTCAGATGAGATCTGGGAGAATTCAGCTGCAACGTTTCATAATTATAATCCATTTTAAAGTAATCCGTAATCACAATTTCCCCAAACGACGCGAACTTCTCTTGCAATGAACTTGTTAACTTCCCAATGAAGTTTGGTGTGGAATTCACAACTTTGTTTCCAAGTTCATGATTTCATTGACAACTACGTAATAAAATTGCCAAGTTCGTAGCGAACTTCAGGAATTTCAAACGAACTTCGGAAACCATTTGTCAAAAGTTTTGTGAAACGCACTGTAACACCACCTATCCAATGGATAGCAATTTCATCCCGTGGATAGTGTTATCCAGCCTTTGAACAACCAGGGCCAGATGTGTGGTTTCTCAGGTTAATAATTTGTGGTTCTAATAAATTTCCATAGCCTGATCACAGAGAGCACACAATCTTACTGAGTAGGGAGAGAATAAATAAAGGAATTAAAGAATGAACAGTTTACCTTTGTCTCCTCTTGTCATCTCTTTTATCTTACGCGATTTTACTGGGAAAGCCACTGCTTACAAATCCTGCGTAACACTGAAGCGGTAAAATCGTACCTAGGCCTTTCCGCGCTCAGCCAAAACTTTTTTTGTTTGTATAAAATTTGACAAGGGAGGCAACTCTTTGCCAAAACATTTGAACACACTGCGAATATTCGCTCGAATCTCTAAATTTCGTTGCTTTCATGATACCAAACAAACACAAAATGAGTTCGGTAGGTTTTTCTACAACTTGGCCAAATTTGTTTTCAAATACTTTTGCAAGAGTCGGAGAATTTTGGCGAGTTTTGCAAAGTTTTTTCTCAATTCGCTTTTCACAACATGATCGTACCGTTACCCAAATCCCAAACACGTCATCCAGCGTGCGCTCGCTCTCCCCTCCCTCTCCCACACATGCGTTTTTGACACAACAAATCTCTACAAACCCCTCCCCTGGTTCGTTGTTTTTCTTACGTGTTCAAAGTCGGCTGATCTCCGCACAAAAACAAAATTGTCGTAAATTAATACCTGAAGCGTTTTTAGCGAGACTCCGCGATAATAAATTGGAGCTGTGGAAGGATTTTGTAAACCTTTTTCATAAAAAAAAACCGTGTGGGAGAGTGAGGGGAGCACGAGCACGCACTAGATGACATGTTTGGGATTTGGGTAACGGTATGATCATGTTGCGAAAGCGAATTGAGACAAAACTTTGCAAAACTTGCTAAAATTCTCCGACTGTTGCAAAAGTATTCAAAAACAAATTCAGCCAGGTTGAAGAAAACCTTCCGACCTCATTTTGTGTTTGTTTGGTTTCATGAAAGCAACGAAATTTAGAGACTCAAGTGAATGTTCACAGTGCGTTCAAAATGTTTTGGCAAAGAGTTGCCTTTCTTGTCAAATTTTATACAAAAAAAAAATTTTGGCTGAGCGTGGAAAGGCCTAGGTACGAGTTTACCGCTTTAGTGTTATGCAGGATTTGTAAGCAGCCGCTTTCCCAGTAAAATCGCGTAAGATAAAAGAGATGACAAGAGGAGACAAAGGTAAACTGTTCATTCTTTTCATTCCTTTATTTACTCTCTCCCTACTCAGCTAGACTGTGTGCTCCCTGTGGCCTGATCTCAAGGATGATCATTGAAAATTCTGAAGGGAGCGGTTGTGCATTAAACAAGAGCTTTTTAACATGACTGTGGAGGAGGAGGGGTGGTTCAAACCCACACACCTTGTGTCAGAGGGGTAAGGGTATTTTTTCTGAGACAACACATTGTCAAGTTCTGGGGGAAGAGTTTTTTGTTTGATGACAACTAGCAAAATTCAATTTTCCTTCTGTAACTCATGATTTTTTGCTGGAGTCACTCTTACATTTTGTGGTTTTGCAACATTCATAAATGACAGAAAGACTTGTATTTCACCATTTCTTATCACTGCAGCTTTTGGTTGCTAAACATAAATGGTTACACAAACTCAAGCCACCTGCACTGACCTCAGTTGCATAAAGAATTGCTTTGATCTTGTCAATAACACTGCCAGCAGGAGCATCCTCTTCTTCCTGACACTGAACTTCAATATCTCGTAATTTGCCAAAGTAGAAATCTCTTTCCTTTTCTAATCCTTCCACTGTCAACTGCAGTGCAGTAAGCTATAAAACAAAAAATCACAGCTGAGTAGCTGGTCCTACACAGAGCTGGAGATAATAGCCACACACTTCGCAGTCAACATGACCCATGAAATAAACTAAGACCTTAGTGTTTAAAGCTTTTCAATAGTCATTGGTGAGTTCCACAAAGGTTTGTTACATCTATAACTGTTAGTCAAATAAGTCATTCTGTTTGAGGTCTGTCCATCAGCTTTGTTTATGTCATGAATACGTCATAAGAGTAAACACCTCTTAACATGTCATTAACTACCAGCACCTTAGAGATGGCCTATTCACTATACTCAAACAAAGCCAACTTAAGGAAGTCCCACAGACAGAGTTTGACCAGCAAGACAGGAGTTTGATCAGTCAGATCCCTATTCAGGCCTCAAATTGTACAATGACTGGGCATGATTTCCAGCACTGCTATTAGTGCTGCAGTCACCTTTGGTTTCTATAGTATGACTGGACTAGGAACATGGCTACTCCTCACCCCATCTCCCACCTCCCACTCCTGATGAATGGGACACTACACCATCCAGGGTTACCCCCAACCACTTGTAATGCTGGACAAACAATGCTTTGCTACTAATTGTAGTTTTATACCACTGGTTGAAAAAGGAAAAAGATCATTGGCCAAGGCTTGAATGCAACCATTTGTCCAAAAATCCTCTTCCTGTCAAGGCCTGTCCACATTCAGAATAGATTTCTAGTTCTGAGAATTTGTAGGGCATCATGACCATATACCCTTACTGTTAGTTGTAATACTTTTACAAAATGACACTTCTACATATTTCTTTCTTATCGGTTTTCCATTTGTACTATCTTTTAAATTTTAATGTATCCATTTTAAGATTCACGAATCAGCTGAGGAAAACAATATATTTCTCATCATTTCTCATCCTAAACATTTTCCCGTGAAGGAGTGGTGGCTCCATGGTTAGAGCACTTCTCTTCAGATGAGGCAGTCCAAGCCCTGGCTGGAGATATTTCATTGTGTTCTTGGGCAAGACTATTTACTCTCACAGTTCCTCTCTCAGGTAAAATGTAAAAATGGATACTAGTGAACATTTATGCTAGGGGTAACACTGCGATGGACTAGATGATGGTTGATTGATGGTGTTACCATATATTATACAAAATTATTGGTTCTCGATAACTGAAACAAAAGCAACTCAACAAACCTCATTATTCAGATCTTGTATTTGAGCCTCTTTCTGGACCAGAGCAGCAGAAGCCCCACCAGCTCCTCCTGCGGGACGAGAAGGCTGCTGAGCTGGTCGGCCTGGCCCTGGTGCTCCACCTCTGCCACCAAGCCTGGTTGGACCACCTGCTGCAGGTTTGGATGCATATGTTGCTTTTGCAGGAGCAGGATTTTTAGCTGTAAACAGAAGGAAATTTAACCAAGTTGAACTAAGTTAATAGATAATTATGCCAATGACATCATAACCATTTATTTTACTGCCAATAATAAATCTATACAGTCAAACCTCCTCTAAGTGAGCACCCAAAATGTCAAGTCTAGGTGCCAGTCCCTTACAGAAGGAAGTGGTCACTTAAAAGAGTTTAGACCATATTACATCAAAATTTTGCTACATTAATAGTAATAATAAGGCCCCGTGCAAGAATGTCCCCTTGATTTTTTGCTAAAATCGAAAATGGCCAAAACAGCTCCAAACTTTGCATGCCAATTTGTTTTTACCTGTAGAAAACTGCCTTGCACTTATTTCCCCTCGTTTCTGTTGCGTATTCCAGAAATAAAGTATGCAAAACACTTGCTTGTCACAGTCCGTGCGCGTCTTTTGGAACTGCTTTGTTGCACAATACTATTAGCGTTGTTTTTCTTTTAAGTTTTTTCAAATGCTGACTTTAACTCCTAGGGTTAAGAGTTCCCAGTTTTATTAGATTTAGGGTTAGGGTTACCGCTCGAAACTAGGGTTAGCGTTGAAGGTTAGGCTTACGGAACAAGGTTAGGGTTAGCGTTTGGGGTCAGGGCTATGGGTCGAGCTTAGAGTTAACGTTCACGACTAGGGTAATTGCTTAGGGTTAGGGCTAGCGCTCAGAATTAGCTTTATTGCTTAGGATTAGGGCTAACGCTCAGAATTAGGGTTATTGCTTAGGATTAGGGCTAACGCTCAGAATTAGGGTTATTGCTTAGGGCTAGCGGTCAGAATTAGGGTTATTACTTAGGGTTAGGGCTAGCGCTCAGAATTAGGGTTATTGCTTAGGATTAGGGCTACCGCTTAGAGTTAGCGCTAGTGCCTCGGTTCGGGCTAGAGTTAAGGTCAGGACACGTTAGGGTTAGCGGTGTTAGGCCAAGGGAAACAATCTCGACTTTCACGAATCGATACCTAACTAAACTCAATGAAAAGTGGATGCAAATCGGCTACTTCGGTGATTGAAATGTTTCTACGCGAAATTACTTTTTTGGTACAAAACTGCTCGTTCCATGAAATGATTATATCTGACAACACAGAAAGAGAAAGCCTTAAGCTAACACGCTGCTCATGCCGAAAAAATTTCACATGAAACAGAAAATTCATCAGCAAAGGAATGCTGAAATACAAAGTAAAACTTACATTTGAGCTGAAGTTTTCTTCTTCCTATAGTCTTCCTATAGTTAAACCTGCGATCAGGCGTTCTTTGTCTTTTTTTTTTTGCGGCGGGCTCGATTCTATCACAATTCAAAGTAATCATCTGCTTGGAAAACCACGATACACACACACGGAACGCTTGCTTGCGAATTTAACCGACCTGCGATTTCTCTTTGGCCCGTAAAAATGGCTTGGAAACTTCGAAGGTCTTCAAAGCACAGGTCAAATGCAATGACTTTGCTGCCTGGCCTTTCTCGCCAGTTCCCGGCCGTGTCTGAGTCACGCTAACAAGTGCTATAAGTCGCGCACACGATGGTCACGGCGCTTTATGTATTAAAGATTATTATGGGATATCCCAGAAATTTTTGGAGAGAAGGATACTGAGGTGGCTAATTTCAAGAAAATAAGAAGAGTCTAGAAAGCAGTTCTAATTTCCAAAACTGACACACACCGAAGTTTGGCAAATGGACGAAGAAGCGTTTCTAGACTCTACCGCCTGGCTCACTTGTTTCTCAATGGCTAAGCTCACGGCAGACTTAAACCATGATCTCGGAACAAGAACACACCTCGCTTCTTTGAGGCGTGCCAGTGACTTTGATCAAGGGTCAAAGGCTTAATGATGCCAAATCTCCTACCAGGCGGGCGCAAATATTCCTCGAATAAGCGTTGAATATCGGTGGAAATAACGAGCAAACTCTGCGTAATAAACAGGTATGCCAGCTCTGACTTTGTGTTATCGCTTTGCGCGCCAAAAGCGTAAGTCACTGACAATGGCAGCTAAAAAACATGTCATCCCAGATCCCTACCAGTAAAAACGGCAATTAAATTACAAAGACACGGAGGTTTTTGAAAGAAAAAGAAAAACAGAGCGAAAAAAAAAAGATATCACCGACCTCGAATCGAGCCCACGAGTGTCACGACAAAACAAATACGAATCAGCTTCATTCAGCGCTTATCCACTTGAGCTAATGGAGCAGCAGTGCGAAATCATTGCGTTATAGTGACTTCATGCTTTAGCCAAACAAAAGGTTTCTTTTGTTTTACGTTTAACAATAGATCTCCAAAAGATGCCGCTTGGAAAACTGAGTCAGTTTTGCATACGTTATTTCTAGACAACGAAGAGAGACCCTGCGAAACAAACTTCAGAGCAATGTTTCTCAGGTAAAACAAAGCCCACATGCCAAAATTCTGCTACTTTTGAGCACTTTGAAAATGGCCAAAAAATCTAGGGGATGTTCTTGCTCGTGGCCTTTCAATCGTATTTAATATTTATATTGCGAATTTTTAAAAAGAATAATCAAATGCACATTACAGACATTACAATAAATTTAAACTGAAAAAACCTATTTACAATCATTATGGATTAAAAGATGAAAACTATACTATCAACAAGTGGATATAAGAATTAGAATATGGTAACTGCAGAGACTTGCCCTATGAGCCAATGCTGAGGCAATATTCTGTTCATGTGAAAAGTCAATTTTGAGAGAAAACTCATCATCCCAATTCCTGTCTGTTGAACTACCAGGAATATGACAATGCCACAACACCTTATTAACCAATTTCCATTCTATTGTCTGGTCACTTTTGGGCGGTTAGAAAACAAAAGAAAGTTTTAAACTTTTAGTTCTAAAAGTGGTTGTGGCTGCTTATGAGAGGTGGTCGATTACAACAGGTTCCAAATATAAAGATTTGACTTAGAAACTTTTAGTATTCTGGAAAACTGGTTGCTGAGGAGAGGTGGTCGCAACCAAAGATTAAAATGTATATGTTGCAGTTAATTTTTGGTCTCAGTTAATTTTATAATTTTACTCGTTAGTTTTTTCTAACTAGGTGATTTTATTTTTAACTAGTTAGATTTCTTCTAACTAGGTGATTTTTCCAAGTTTTATAAGTAAGAAGTTATCAACCGAGTATATAAGGTATTTCAATTTCTATTTCTTACCCATTGGTGGCATGGCTCTCTGTTGCCCTGAGCTTTTTCGTGGTAAAGCAATTTGTGGTGTGTCTGTTTTACCATGCCGTGCTTTCACAGGGTCATATTCAGGATCAGGACCTGAATAGTTTGCATCAAAAAACCTTTTGAACCACTGAACAAACTCAAAGTTATCCTGAAATTTTCCTTTGACCAGCTTTTCAACTGGAATTTGCTGAAAAGTAAGGAAATAAATCATTACCTGTGAACAATGAAATAACATCAATTGTCATTGTTAAATTATCATAATTTGATTGCTTTCCAGCAGTAGCTGATCACTTCTTTTACTGACACTGGTTATTTGTTTAATGCTTTTTCTTAAAAACACAGTCTCTCTTTCAGTTAAAACTGACAATGTATTAAGTATAGCGTAGTACTGCGAAAGAAAAATCCATTACCCAGGTCTCTACCATTTTAACTTTATGAAAGCCATGGTTTAACTGAGATTCATCCCAATACAAAGTAAGATTTTAGGTAAACATAATAATTTTTAATTTTTTAACTGTAAAATGATTGCCTTTTTATTTTTGCCATCTAGAAATATATTTTGTATCTTCAATCTATAGCTGATCTTCTGTTAACCAAACTTTGTACAATTTTTTTTTTGTACAATCACATCTTCTTAATCAAAACAATACTTGCTAAAAGACAAGACAAACACTTCACAAAAGAAAAAAAACAGTGAGCTTATTTTCAGCTACTATTGAGTGTAAAGGGAATTAATGGTGAAAAACATCTTTGAAAAGAATAGTTGTATCTTCATTTCGTGTTTTATTTTAAGTGCAAGAATTTCATTCAGTAGACAGTTTGCAGGTCTTCAAGTCAATCATTAGAGACTTCTTCGATGAAACAGACGTCAAGAGTAACGTTACGTCATTTCAGAAAATACCACACGGCACTAGGAATAATTCACTTTCCTTCAACTTTGTTCATTCCGCTTAGCAGAACATACTTTAAAAAGAATTAAGTTGATAAGATGCCATAACTCTGAGGAGATAAATACCCTATCGAAATCTAAAATCAACATCAGCAACAGAAAACATTTCCCCTTACCTTATCTACGCCAGCGGCCTTGAATGCCTTTTGCAATATCTTCCAGTTAGTGATGAATTCATGTTCTTGATTCGATGCAAACTTCACTTTGCTCAGGTTTACGCAATCTTAGAAGAATCGTCACAAATTGGATTTTACAAAGATCAAAATCGAAATTTAGCAAAATGAGTAATCCATATTTCATGATATTAACTTTCTATATACAAATTCTCAAAGACCATTAAATGATTTCAAGGTTCCAATTTCATACACAAGCGTACTAAACTTACCCATGAAAAGCATGTCCATAAACTGACAGTAAGCAGCACCTATTAAAGAAATACAAGCTATTTGGACGCTTAAAGGCTGCGAGTATAAATGACCTCGTGAATTAAGAAGAGCTTGATCATTTTCGAACATTCAATCGAACACTGAATAGAAAAGTTCTGTTCATGAAACCGCCCCAAATATACACGATTACTTACCCGAACATAACTGTTCAATTTTCGTGTACTTTAATTGTAGACTATCGTTGATCCATTGCAGCATTTCATGACGACTAAGGTTGTCTGTAGTACAACTGGTGCTATGCACGTTAACCGCCATGTTGGTTGAAACCCACGAAACTGGTTCGGCTTTCGGCATGGGAGGACCGATAGTGCCCAGTGCCCTTCGTGGGACATTCGATGAAGTGTACATGATGCGGCGGCCACGAGGGACCTGTCAGGCGCGCTAGGTGTCATGGGCAGGGCCAGGGCCAGCAGCCCATCGATAATAGGGAGTTTTAGCAAACCACGACGGCGACGGCGACGAGAGTGTCACCAAACAAAAGGTTTAATGAGCAGAACAATAGCTGTGCACGTGCGTTTTGACTCTTGATACATTTCTTTGCCGTCCTC
>JAHPZR010027573.1:37500-47500 GCA_019787425.1 Platygyra sinensis
ATGTTGAAACATTTTGAAATAAAGAGGCTTTTCGTTATTGCGGGCGTCAAAAGGAGCCTGCATTCCTAATCTCAACGTTGTTTTTACAAACGCATGCGCCGCAGTTGTATAGCTTGACCCTGACTCGATTTTGCTGAAATCTTGAGTCTACCACCACGAATGCATGGAATGCAAAGAATGCTATTTTCTCACGCGCATCACGCGTAACATTTGGACCTTGGATCACGTGTAGGTCATGCATAGCAGCTGCGACGACCAATCCAAATCGAGCGTGTCAACCTGGACTCGACTTTTCTGTTCATGTTGTCGCGTTGTATGCCATTTCCCGGCCGGATTCCGTCTTAATCGAGAGTGGCAACTGTTCGTCCTTAACTTCAATCGCGGAGCGTCAGAATTGTTTGCCCTTGAGCTGACAAGCGCATAGTGTGATTCGTGTTCTTTAATTTCATAGAAGCGTGTAGCCAGCGTGGCAGGCCGAAGAAAAGAAGGAAGGAAAGTCAAAATCTTCTCGTACTTCACTAGCTCGTATTTCCCCTTTCCCTTCCCTTCGGACGCCTGCCACGCAGGCTAAGAAGCGTGGAGCGAAAGCTGTTCGTCCTTGACTTAACAAGCGCATGGTCTGAGATCCTTCGATCTCAGAAACGTGAAGCGACAGCGTTGGTCTTCCTTCGGATCTCAGAAGCTCTGTTTTCAATAGAAAATGTTACGATGTTTGTAGATGCAACTTCTAATAGACCTTTTTCGCTTGTACATTTTGTTTTCCCAATACAGATCATGTGATGATACTCAGGAGATTTGATCTTTTGTTCTGTTCATTAAAAAGGTGACATGCAAGCATGAATATGTCTGCATGTACTCTTTTTAATGAACAAAACAAAGGATCAAATCACCTGAGTATCATCACATGATCTGTATTGGGAAATCAAAATGTACAAGCGAAAAAGGTCTATTATATCAAAGAAGTTGTTAAATCTGAGTGACTTCACGTAGTGACACTAGACAGTTTCTATTTAGAACATTCATGAACAATATTGAAGGTACTTATGTAACAGCTTGAAACATCAGTTTGTTGAACATCAAAGCACGTTCCAAAAAAAAGGATGGAGTCAACCATAACAACTGTGACTAACAAACAATGGGCAACTACACAGTTGCATTTGGTGATTCAGTTATAAATGTAGTTTCACTTTTTACAGACCATTTAGTGTGTGTAACAAGAGCCGTTTAGACCTAACATGTCACATGTTAAACTATTTTTTCAAACAAAACTTTAAACTTACGACATTATATTGTGGATCGTATTAAACAAAGTCGCAAAATTTATGACGTTTACCATACAGATATGACTGCGAAAAACTCAGGAACCATACAGTAGCATTTGATAATTCAGTAATAGTTTCAGTTTAACAGAACATTTAGTATATGTAACAATACAGTTGTTTTGTTTAAATTTTTATTCAATGAAATGTTCAAATATTCCCACAAACAACCATTTAGCTTTATACGTTATATTGTGGATAAAAATAAAATTTTTTATATATTGGTCGTTTTGTTTCAGTTTACATGAGGACATTGTATAACATGTACGCTTTGTTTGATTTCATATTTTCCATGTTATGATTTTAAATAAATCACACCTGCGTTAAATCAATCATTTTGACTCGATCAATACGCATACTTAATAACATACAGTGCTTTTATTTACGCCGTGAAACAGCAACAGTTTCAGCATATTACTAAATCTAAGGAAAGCAAACAATGGGATTAGTGTCTCGTGGAATGCTCTGGTGTTACTGTTTCAAAGATTTTGTCAAATCACTCTATTGTTACTGTCAAATGGAGGAAAAAGCGAGTAAAACCTGGGGGGGTGGACAAACAAAATCACCCGACCTTTCCCTGTAGGCCCCCAAATCTTTTATTCCTCAAATGGGCAAAAAAAAAAAAAATTCCTCGCCAGCATTTGCTAACCTTTGGTTATTACTAGTTATATAAAACAAATAGATTCCATGTTGCGTGCGTCTGATTCAGTAATAGATCTCAGAGGACGCCAAAATGTGGTAAGAACATCAGTGACACACTCGGCTACGCCTCGTGTGCCACCTTTTTGTTCTTACCACATTTTGACGTCATCTGTGATCTATTACTGAACAGACGCACGGCAATATGGAATCTATTTGTTAATCTGATGGATTTCACACTGTCAAAAAACATTCCCGGGCTACTGATCTTTATTGACTTTCACAAGGCCTTTGATAGTCTTGAATGGAACTTTCTTTTCTCCTGCCTAAAAGATTTCAATTTTGGCCCAGACTTTATCAGCTGGGTAGAAATTTTCTATAAGAATATTCAAAGCTGCGTTTTAAATAATGGCTTCGCATCAGACTTCTTTGCCTTGGAACGTGGGGTCAGGCAAGGGGGCCCATTATCTCCCGATCTCTTTGTACTAGCAGTGGAAGTTCTGGCAATCGCTGTACGGCAGAATACAAGTATTAGAGGTATCTCAATCGATGGCCAAGAAACCAAACTGCTACAGTACCCAGACGATACAACAGCAACCCTTGCCGACCTTAGCTCAGCCCGAGCTTCTTTTGACTTATTGAATACTTTCAAACTGTTTTCAGGTTTAGCAATAAACTATAGTAAAACAGAAGGAATGTGGATCGGATCTTGTAGAAATGACAACTCTAAACCTTTCGGTATTAAATGGCCCCGCGAACCGATCAAGGCTTTAGGTGTATATTACTCATACGATCCAGCCTTACTTCGAGGGAAAAACTTCATTGAGAATTTGGATAATATTAAGAAACTCCTTATTTTATGGTCTTGTAGAGGTTTGTCACTTTAAGGCAAAGTGCCTGTCATCAAACTCTTAGTGATTCCGAAATTTGTTTACATATGCTCCCTCTTGCCTGTTGCGGACGAATTTGTGGAAGTGTTGAATCGACTAGATAGTCAAATTTCTGTGGAATCGACTTTCGACAATTAACGATTACGCTAAAGGTGGATTAAGAATGATTGACTTTGATTGTATGATTAAATCTTTGCGTTTGGCCTGGCTACAAAGGATACATAATGTTACGAAAGGCCCTTGGAAATGGTACCTCTCTCACTTTTAACAAAGTTTAGACGCCTGTTCTTGTTTAGCTGTAATTACGATGTTAATGACCTCTCGGTTCCTTTCGGATTCTATGTTCAACTTTTAAAATGGTGGTCAGAGTTTCGGGAAGACATTGCTTCGGTAAAAGACTGGCACAATATAATATGGAATAATCGAGATATTCGCATAGACAGTAGTCCAGTTTTTTATAAAATTTTTCTTTTCAGGTGTAGTGTACCTGAAGGATCTCCTTTTAAATTGCAATAATATTGATTCCTTTGAGATTGCCAAGAGGAACATAGAAAAGTCTAATTTTCTTATCTGGACTGGCCTTAGGGACGCCATTCCATTTCACCTGAAGGGCAATACTACAAGAACATGCCCACCCTCTACTATACCATCATTCTCCCCTGGCAATGGCGACGAGGTATATTGAGTGAACACAAAGAAATCAAGGGATTATTATTCACTACTTATTAGCAAAAAAGCCAAACTACCTAATGCAATCGCTTTTATGCATAAAGATTTCAACCTATCAGAAAGGCAACTACAACAAGCATTTTTGCTTTCACATAAAATTGCTCTTGAACCTTATGTTAGAGCTTTTCAGTATAAAGTCCTTAATAGAATCCTCTACACAAATGACAAGCTCTACAAAATTGGTTTCATTTCACACAAAGATTGTACTTTTTGTAAAATTGAATCAGAAACTTGAACCCATTTGTTGTACCTTTGTCCTTTCTCTATAGCATTTGGAGAGATTTTGAAGCGTACTGGTCAGTGGTAAGGACGAGCAAATTCACTTAACTTAAAAGATATCATAGTGGGCGTCTTAACAAGGACCATGCCCCTTACTAAACTACTTTTTACTGATGCAAAAATTAACTTGAGGGACTGTAGAATAAACCAAACCATTCAAATATCTTTGGATTTAGGCTAAAATTGAAACTAGAGTATCAAGCAGAATCATACATTGCACGAAAAGGTAATAAAATAAATTTTTTACAATCGAAATGGGCGAATTGTACTCTGTAATTTTATTATTATTTTTACTATTATTTTATGTATACAGGATATATATTTTGTTTTTCCGGCCACTTAAATGATTACTTTTTCAAACATCCTTCGCTTAATTGGTATTAGTAAGTCATGTAAGTTATTTGTATGAAAACAATTATGTAAATGTGGACGCAGCTGTTGATGTACTTAGTTAATGACCTTGGAGACCTGTATATATCGTAAGTTATTGTATGTAATGTAAATAACTGTATCGTAAGTAATGTCACTTACTGTACTGTAAGTAATGCAAATAATGATAACAATATAAAATTATTTCACATGAATTGGAGGCTAAGGAAGTACGAGTATTGTTTTTCAAATAGGCTAGTTTCGAATTGTGCAGAAACAAAAGAACAGAGTCGAGGTTCAGGGGAATAATTTGCATTTTCCTTTGTTATGAACAATACAAAATGCTAATTATTCCCCTGAACCTCGACTCTGTTCTTTTGTTTCTGCACAATTCGAAACTAGCCTATTTAGGCGCCATTTGCGCAGGTCTATGGGGCAGCTTGGAGATTGGCCCACGGACAAGGTATGGGGCTCCGCTCGCACGCGTTCGGTGGGAAGGAGCTCCGCTAATAACACTGTTAAAGGAAACTTTCACTCTTAAAGCGAACGGACGTTTAATTGTAGGAAATACTGTCTTATTTCAAACTTCGGTTGAAAGCCTAACGATGAGGTATCAGTGTCAGGCAAAAAAGGGTTTGCGTATCACCTATATTTGCTTTCAAATTTCCCGCGCGCCGCCATCTTGGATTACATGACAAACATAGAAACCCTGCTTAACAATAGCGACAACCACACGACGTCACAAAATCGAAAAATGGCAGCGCACGGCGAATTTAAAAGCCAAAATAGTCCATAACTTAACTCTATTTTTGTTACTCTTGAATGTTATTTCCACCTTGTCTAGTAAAATTTGAGATTTAGCAATTACTTCAAACCTCAATTTTGAGAAAAGAAAATTATCTTTTTAATTTACATGGCAAGTGTTACATCGACAAAATATTGGGCATTAAATTTTAATACCCTTTTCAGCCGTCTGGGCCGCGGCAGCCTTTCAATTGGTTAAGCTTTACATTGACAGGCGACCCTACACCCCACCAAACCCCCCTCCCCATTAATTTGTGGCTTCGCACGGGCAGACTCTTTATATAACAAAAGGAAATCCCAGATTTGTAGCTCTAAAGTTTCAAGTTGGGGACTTTAAAACACCTTTTATTTGATTCCAACGTGGGCTACTTTCCAGTTTTTAGATTTCACACCTGATATTATGCTCATTCACTACTGCAAGAATAACAAACTCACTAAAAAGAAACTCAGTTTAGATGGTTTCATGAAGAAATATTACCAGATAATTTAATTTCCAAAAACATTGAAAGGATATTGAGATTCGTTTGTTATGCGACCTCGTTAAAACCTGAAGACTTTTCCAAAAATTCGGTGGGCGTACGTGCACAACTGTAAGATTCAAATATCAGTTCAGTCTGCCGGATTTTGCTAAAGCGAAAGTTTGACGTCAGTTTTTCATGCGTGTGTCCTGTTATTGATCATGAATTTCGTCATAACATTGTCAAAGTAGTCTACGGATCCGTAGACTACTTTGACAATGTTATGACGAAATTCATTGTCAATAACAGGACACACGCATGAAAAACTGACGTCAAACTTTCGCTTTAGCAAAATCCGGCAGACTGAACTGATATTTGAATCTTACAGTTGTGCACGTACGCCCACCGAATTTTTGGAAAAGTCTTCAGGTTTTAACGAGGTCGCATAACAAACGAATCTCAATATCCTTTCAATGTTTTTGGAAATTAAATTATCTGGTAATATTTCTTCATGAAACCATCTAAACTGAGTTTCTTTTTAGTGAGTTTGTTATTCTTGCAGTAGTGAATGAGCATAATATCAGGTGTGAAATCTAAAAACTGGAAAGTAGCCCACGTTGGAATCAAATAAAAGGTGTTTTAAAGTCCCCAACTTGAAACTTTAGAGCTACAAATCTGGGATTTCCTTTTGTTATATAAAGAGTCTGCCCGTGCGAAGCCACAAATTAATGGGAGGGGGGTTTGGTGGGGTGTAGGGTCGCCTGTCAATGTAAAGCTTAACCAATTGAAAGGCTGCCGCGGCCCAGACGGCTGAAAAGGGTATTAAAATTTAATGCCCAATATTTTGTCGATGTAACACTTGCCATGTAAATTAAAAAGATAATTTTCTTTTCTCAAAATTGAGGTTTGAAGTAATTGCTAAATCTCAAATTTTACTAGACAAGGTGGAAATAACATTCAAGAGTAACAAAAATAGAGTTAAGTTATGGACTATTTTGGCTTTTAAATTCGCCGTGCGCTGCCATTTTTCGATTTTGTGACGTCGTGTGGTTGTCGCTATTGTTAAGCAGGGTTTCTATGTTTGTCATGTAATCCAAGATGGCGGCGCGCGGGAAATTTGAAAGCAAATATAGGTGATACGCAAACCCTTTTTTGCCTGACACTGATACCTCATCGTTAGGCTTTCAACCGAAGTTTGAAATAAGACAGTATTTCCTACAATTAAACGTCCGTTCGCTTTAAGAGTGAAAGTTTCCTTTAACAGTGTTATTAGCGGAGCTCCTTCCCACCGAACGCGTGCGAGCGGAGCCCCATACCTTGTCCGTGGGCCAATCTCCAAGCTGCCCCATAGACCTGCGCAAATGGCGCCTAAATAGGCTAGTTTCGAATTGTGCAGAAACAAAAGAACAGAGTCGAGGTTCAGGGGAATAATTAGCATTTTGTATTGTTCATAACAAAGGAAAATGCAAATTATTCCCCTGAACCTCGACTCTGTTCTTTTGTTTCTGCACAATTCGAAACTAGCCTATTTGAAAAACAATACTCGTACTTCCTTAGCCTCCAATTCATGTGAAATAATTTTATATTGTTATCATTATTTGCATTACTTACAGTACAGTAAGTGACATTACTTACGATACAGTTATTTACATTACATACAATAACTTACGATATATACAGGTCTCCAAGGTCATTAACTAAGTACATCAACAGCTGCGTCCACATTTACATAATTGTTTTCATACAAATAACTTACATGACTTACTAATACCAATTAAGCGAAGGATGTTTGAAAAAGTAATCATTTAAGTGGCCGGAAAAACAAAATATATATCCTGTATACATAAAATAATAGTAAAAATAATAATAAAATTACAGAGTACAATTCGCCCATTTCGATTGTAAAAAATTTATTTTATTACCTTTTCGTGCAATGTATGATTCTGCTTGATACTCTAGTTTCAATTTTAGCCTAAATCCAAAGATATTTGAATGGTTTGGTTTATTCTACAGTCCCTCAAGTTAATTTTTGCATCAGTAAAAAGTAGTTTAGTAAGGGGCATGGTCCTTGTTAAGACGCCCACTATGATATCTTTTAAGTTAACGGAATTTGCTCGTCCTTACCACTGACCAGTACGCTTCAAAATCTCTCCAAATGCTATAGAGAAAGGACAAAGGTACAACAAATGGGTTCAAGTTTCTGATTCAATTTTACAAAAAGTACAATCTTTGTGTGAAATGAAACCAATTTTGTAGAGCTTGTCATTTGTGTAGAGGATTCTATTAAGGACTTTATACTGAAAAGCTCTAACATAAGGTTCAAGAGCAATTTTATGTGAAAGCAAAAATGCTTGTTGTAGTTGCCTTTCTGATAGGTTGAAATCTTTATGCATAAAAGCGATTGCATTAGGTAGTTTGGCTTTTTTGCTAATAAGTAGTGAATAATAATCCCTTGATTTCTTTGTGTTCACTCAATATACCTCGTCGCCATTGCCAGGGGAGAATGATGGTATAGTAGAGGGTGGGCATGTTCTTGTAGTATTGCCCTTCAGGTGAAATGGAATGGCGTCCCTAAGGCCAGTCCAGATAAGAAAATTAGACTTTTCTATGTTCCTCTTGGCAATCTCAAAGGAATCAATATTATTGCAATTTAAAAGGAGATCCTTCAGGTACACTACACCTGAAAAGAAAAATTTTATAAAAAACTGGACTACTGTCTATGCGAATATCTCGATTATTCCATATTATATTGTGCCAGTCTTTTACCGAAGCAATGTCTTCCCGAAACTCTGACCACCATTTTAAAAGTTGAACATAGAATCCGAAAGGAACCGAGAGGTCATTAACATCGTAATTACAGCTAAACAAGAACAGGCGTCTAAACTTTGTTAAAAGTGAGAGAGGTACCATTTCCAAGGGCCTTTCGTAACATTATGTATCCTTTGTAGCCAGGCCAAACGCAAAGATTTAATCATACAATCAAAGTCAATCATTCTTAATCCACCTTTAGCGTAATCGTTAATTGTCGAAAGTCGATTCCACAGAAATTTGACTATCTAGTCGATTCAACACTTCCACAAATTCGTCCGCAACAGGCAAGAGGGAGCATATGTAAACAAATTTCGGAATCACTAAGAGTTTGATGACAGGCACTTTGCCTTAAAGTGACAAACCTCTACAAGACCATAAAATAAGGAGTTTCTTAATATTATCCAAATTCTCAATGAAGTTTTTCCCTCGAAGTAAGGCTGGATCGTATGAGTAATATACACCTAAAGCCTTGATCGGTTCGCGGGGCCATTTAATACCGAAAGGTTTAGAGTTGTCATTTCTACAAGATCCGATCCACATTCCTTCTGTTTTACTATAGTTTATTGCTAAACCTGAAAACAGTTTGAAAGTATTCAATAAGTCAAAAGAAGCTCGGGCTGAGCTAAGGTCGGCAAGGGTTGCTGTTGTATCGTCTGGGTACTGTAGCAGTTTGGTTTCTTGGCCATCGATTGAGATACCTCTAATACTTGTATTCTGCCGTACAGCGATTGCCAGAACTTCCACTGCTAGTACAAAGAGATCGGGAGATAATGGGCCCCCTTGCCTGACCCCACGTTCCAAGGCAAAGAAGTCTGATGCGAAGCCATTATTTAAAACGCAGCTTTGAATATTCTTATAGAAAATTTCTACCCAGCTGATAAAGTCTGGGCCAAAATTGAAATCTTTTAGGCAGGAGAAAAGAAAGTTCCATTCAAGACTATCAAAGGCCTTGTGAAAGTCAATAAAGATCAGTAGCCCGGGAATGTTTTTTGACAGTGTGAAATCCATCAGATTAACAAATAGATTCCATATTGCCGTGCGTCTGTTCAGTAATAGATCACAGATGACGTCAAAATGTGGTAAGAACAAAAAGGTGGCACACGAGGCGTAGCCGAGTGTGTCACTGATGTTCTTACCACATTTTGGCGTCCTCTGAGATCTATTACTGAATCAGACGCACGCAACATGGAATCTATTTGTTTTATATAACTAGTAATAACCAAAGGTTAGCAAATGCTGGCGAGGAATTTTTTTTTTTTTTTGCCCATTTGAGGAATAAAAGATTTGGGGGCCTACAGGGAAAGGTCGGGTGATTTTGTTTGTCCACCCCCCCAGGTTTTACTCGCTTTTTCCTCCATTTGACAGTAACAATAGAGTGATTTGACAAAATCTTTGAAACAGTAACACCAGAGCATTCCACGAGACACTAATCCCATTGTTTGCTTTCCTTAGATTTAGTAATATGCTGAAACTGTTGCTGTTTCACGGCGTAAATAAAAGCACTGTATGTTATTAAGTATGCGTATTGATCGAGTCAAAATGATTGATTTAACGCAGGTGTGATTTATTTAAAATCATAACATGGAAAATATGAAATCAAACAAAGCGTACATGTTATACAATGTCCTCATGTAAACTGAAACAAAACGACCAATATATAAAAAATTTTATTTTTATCCACAATATAACGTATAAAGCTAAA